>CM018036.1:26353861-26415859 GCA_008638375.1 Nyssa sinensis
ATTTGGTATTCGATTGATACTAATGCAACTTTAGCCGCATATTTTGATGTAAATTGGACCGAAAATGTTGACGATTGGAAGAGTACTTTCAGGTGGTTATTTTTATTTGGGAAATTTCTTAGTATCTTGGCATTGTAAGAAGCAAAATTCAATTTCTCTCTCCATAACTGAGGTAGATTATATTGTCGTGGGTAGTTATTGTGCTTAGCTTTTGTGGATGAAGCAAATGTTAAAGGATTATGGGATACTTGTTGACACTATGACAGCATAATGTGATAACGCGAGTGTAATAAATATCTCCAAAAATCTTGTTCAACATTCTAGGACTAAGCATATTGACATTAGACATCACTTCATCAGAGAACTTGCTAAAGATAAGGTCATATCTTTAAATTATGTCCGCAGCTGACCTTCAACTTGTTAATATTTTCACAAAACCTTTAGACGGTCTAAGGTTTGAGATCCATAGAAATTTTATAGGTATTTGTTCTATCAATTGAGGGTTCATCTTATTTCTTAGCATATGGTTTTTTTTATGTTCTTGTTTTTCCATATATCCCTACTTTTTTCTTTTAGTTTTCTTTTACAAAAAAAAAAAAATAGGAATATTGTACTTTGATGACAAGGAAATTGATTTTTGCTCTTCATACCTCTAGTTGTTCATGCATTAGCTTAAGTACTTGAATGGATTCAAATTCTTCAATTTTTTTTGATCTCGTTCACACTTTCACATGCACACTTTCTTATGAAACTGAATTTGTTGAGATAATGGATTATGGCAGTCTTATGTTTATCTTTCAATAAATCCATGGCTATCAGGATGTTTATTCGGCGACTATAAGTAAAACATTTTTTCTCAACACCAATGTGCATAAAAGTTTTCTTTCTTATTTTCCAAGCAAAGGGCTACCTTTTGGATAGTGTGAATGCTAGCAATGGGGTGTACCTTTGAAAAGAGTTGCCTACCGAATTTGTGTGAAAGCCACCTTGATGTATGCCAAAGCATTTAAGTTAAACAAAGTTCAGTGTTCTTCATGAGCACATTAACAGGGAGTTTGAATAAACTACTTTTGAACATGTCATCCAAAACAATCCATTATAGTTGTTCGTGCTTATTGACTAATGAATCATTCAACGTTGTTTTGAATTTTTTTAGGCAAACTCAATTTCATGAGATTAGTCAGATTTTTTTGTTCACTGTTATGAGAGGATAAGGTTGGGTTTCTTGCATAAATTTTAGTGTTTTATGATTATGCTATGCATATAGTGTTATTAAGACCACTTATCATTCTCTCCATTGAATTTTTGTGATTAATCCTAGCAAATGAGTTAGCTTTTTTTTTTTAAAAAAAAAAAAAGGGATATCTGATATTTTTCTTGTCATATTTCCACTTTTGGAATATTCGTTCGAACGAATTGAGGACTTATTCAAGCGAAAGTGCATTAATGATTGGCACGAAAACCACGTTTGTTTCGAACGAATCTTTCATTCATTCGAACGAATCCTATAGAAGTTCAAAAATCATAGAATGCATGATTTCTATCTTCTACCTTAGTTTTCTTTTTCTTTCTCTCTCGATCATCTATCTTGTCTCACCCATAGTGCTCTCGGGTTTTAGAGTTCCTCAATTCCACTCCGGTTAGATCATTGCTCTTATTCTTGGCTTTATCTTCACCGATTGGTTTCAACGTTCGACGTCCTTTCTGCCTTGTACGGTGAGTTTTGTCCTTTTTTTTTCCTCTTTACTTTATTTCTATACTCTTTTTGCTAGATTATAGGGTTAGTTTGAAACTGTTACTACAATTTCAAAACTTAGAGCCTCACTTAGGATAATGATTCTAGATACTTATGGCACCATGTCGTCGTTTTATTACGGCAAACCAGTCTCCATTTGCCATTTCACTCGTTCCTTGTCCCAGGAATTCTCCTTTATATAGGTCAGCTACTACTCAGACTTCTCATCCTATCATACTGGGTCATGAGTTTTGGCCTGAGCATTATGGACGTTTAGGCCAAATTGATGGGACCTTGGCATTTCGCCAATTTTCTATTAGAGGGTGGCTTCCCTTGTTATCTATCAATAGTCCCATTGATAAGAGTCTAGTTCATGAGTTCTATGCGAACTCGGAGACTATTCGAGATCAGGTCACCGCTACGGCCTTTGTGTGTGGCATTTATTTTTATCTCATGCCTTCTCTTATAGCATAGACTCTTGGCATTCCTAGGGTGGATCAGTCTGGTTTCCCTTATACTGCTAGTGCTTCTCCTAGAGAGGAGGATATAGCTAAGGCACTCCGTTCTGATCGGTCGGATGTCTTCCGTGTCGTAGGTGCTCGTCTTTCTCCAGATCTTCTTTTTAATGACTACCAATTTCTTAATTCGGTTGCCTCGTATGATCTGTCTCCTGTGAGTTATACCAATACTTTGACTCGATCTTATTTTACTCACTTGTATGCCATTGCCATTGGAGTTCCTATTGATAGCGCATACATCATATTCTCTACCATTGATGGTGTCGCCTCTAGCCGGTGTACTACTGTTCTTCCTTCTGGTAATGTCATCACTAGGATTTGTGTAGGCCAGGGTGTTCCGATCTATATGTTTGACATGGTGAAGAGTTTTCTAGGCCATTTATTAGGTGTACCTTGACACAATTTGAGCATCATGTTGGCCTAGCTGCTGAATGCTATTGAGGATATGGAAGCTGATGTTACTGAGGGTGGTAAAGCAGTTCCCGGTGAGGATTATCTGGTCGATCAAATGCCTCCTCAGTTTTGTCCAGATCCTTCTCCACCTCATCCAGTTCATCCTGATCCAGGTGCATCTTCCTCCAGTGCTCCTCCTCCGGTCACTCGAGGATATTTTAAAGCAATATTTTTAGTAGATGCAGATGGATTTCTTTATTCTTGTGTTACAAGAGCTGAGTATACAACGCGTTCACATTCAGGCTATTCATGAGCATCAAGACCAGTTTGCTACTAGTTTTTCTACGTTGGCCACTGATCTGCACTCTCTTCTTTCTGATGATGATGATGACGATAGTGATGAAGGTGACTTCACCCCTAATACCTCTACTACTTGAGTGCTTGAGTGATCTTTTAGTGAGGATATTTTTGTATTGACTATTTACTCTTTTATCCTGACTTTGTCACCGTTTATTTTTTTTATTTTTATCTTTGTATTAACTGATCCCTTGTCTCTATATCATATCATGCTTATTTGTTGCTATTTTTTGTCATTTTGTGAACAAAAGGGGGAGATTTATTTGATATTTGACAAAGGAAGGGGTACATTTTTTTTATACTCATTTTCATGATTATGCTTTTTTTTTTTTTTTTTTGCTCTATATATCTGTTAGACATTTACTATTTATCATATAATGATTTTCACAGGTAGAGTGTAGTGGCTATTTTGCAAATACACAAGTTAAATCAATCATGTTGTTGAGTGCAGTTTTTATAATTCATTAGATTAGACATCTCCTGTAAATATTTTCTTTTAGGTTTTAGGGGTTAACTTGTGGGTGTCTACTTTTATTTGTTCTTGTGTTGAGTTTTGTCACAGATTGCTGAAAGGGGAGTTTGTTAGGACTATACGTCACAAGTGTTGGCTAATCTCTTAATGACAAAACTATCATTGAGTTGTAAAGTTCACCAAGTTATTGAGCTTAGATTCCTTAAGCCTTGTGATCATTAAAGAACGTGTCTACTTCTAGTTAAAGGCTATCGTATTTCCGCATGACTCTCACATACTCACATGGCGAGAATTGGATCTATCTCATACACACACTCTTATGCATTTAGTTTGATTTACTATTTTAATATTTGAAAGTGTATAGTGAAGATGGTTCAATGAATAATAGTAGCTCACTTGACTATGCCTCATACTTAATATTATTTGACAAGTGGGCTATTATACTTCATTGACCTAAAACTAAAAAATTTGAGATTTTTCACACTATTTGTTCGAATGAATCATATAGATTTGTTCGCATAAATCATGAATTTGTTCACACGAATACTCCAGTGTGTTTTTCGTATATGTTAATGGAATATTCGTTCGATTGAAAAAATTTGAACGAATTTTTCAGAAACCTATTTGTGGGATATTCGTTCAAACGAATTTTCAGTATCTTGTAAATTACATTAGTTCGATAGTCCATTCGAACAAACTAAGGTTCGTATAAACGAACACCTAATTTGTGGAAACAAATGTCATGCTAATCAGTTTCTTAATTGGATTTAAATAGTGCGATTTGCTTTCTAAAACTTATTGTAACATCCCAACCCAATTAAGGATAATGAGGATTATTATAAGATAATTTGCTTAATAATCATGGACAACTCTAATTGAGGTTAATGGTCTGTAAATATGAAAGCAGATGTGTAAATAAGAGCATCTAGTTATAAATTGGAGACAACCAATTTTATAAATGCAAAATTAATGACAAAGGTCATAACTCAATATCAAATTATGATTAGTGTTAATCAAGGATTAACACAGGAATAATTTTGAAATATAAGTGCATGAATTTCACTGAAGCAAGATTAGTGGTATATGAATAACGTATGCTTAGTCAAAACTATTCCAAAAATTATGAAAAACTTTTAGGAATAATTAAAGTACAATGTAATACCCCAAAAAGAAAATAGAAGGAAAAAAGGGGCCAAAATACTTCTACCAAGTCTTGAAACCAAGACTTCATGAAAAGTGCCAAAACTCCACCAACAAAGTTGCCAGCACTTTTGTGCTATAATACCCATTTAAATGTATACATACAATAAGATGCATATATGGGCTGCATACAAAAGCTGAGGTGCTATCACCCTATTGGACTAAAGCTTTAACCAATTAGGTTTCATGCAAACCTTTCCCCTATATATATATATATATATATATATATATGCAGTGCTCTGTGTATATGTGTGATATACTACAAGTCAGCAGAAGTATAGAGAGATAGAGAAAGGTAGAGAAAGAAAGAGGAAATCTAGAGAGAGAGAGAGAGAGAGAGAAAATGTGAGGAAAAGTGAAGAAAGAAGGAAGAACCTACCTTGCATGGCTGTCGAGGCTTGAAGGAGTCCACCCACCAACTAGAACCAAACCAATAGGGAGAAAACAACCATTGAAGTAAGCTTTCTCTCACTAAAAATGTTCCTTTTAAGAGGTTCTTTATAGGATTTTAATTGCACGCATATATTTAGCATTGAAAATGATAGAGAATAGGAAAATATAGGAACTCTTTAAGCTCAAAAAACCATAAATCTTGTAATTTTAAACCAGCTTGAATAAAGCTTAGAAATAATTATATGGCTCAAAGAGCATTAAAAAGGGAATCTAAATCAATTTAGATCATAAAAAATGGTCAACAGACTAGTAAAAAATGGGGATTTAGAGTTAGGGAAAGAGAAATTGAAAACATGAGTCTGCGCTTGATTTGCATCGAATAGAGGAAGAATGAAGCAACAAAGTGACTAAAATATGTCAAAATAAAAAAAAAAAAAACAAGTCACCGAAAATTCGAGCCTCGCTGGAGACCCATTGTAACATCCTATTTCGACGAGTATGGTTAGGTAAAACCAAATTTTGACATTAGACGTGGAAACCTTGTGGAAAACCTGATTCAAACCCTGTTGGACTCGTCGCTAGAAAAGGTCCGTTGTCACCGAAGAAGGCGATCGACGCAGACAAGGCTTTTGTTGACCAAGTCAACTATTGACTCGAGTCGGTCGACAGGTGAAGTCGGGTCTCGAGTCCGGCCCTGACCCATTTTAAAACCAATTATGGGTTAAATCAAAATGCTATTGTTTTATTTATGAAGGGTCGACAGTCATATTGACATCAGCATGATGCTGGCAAACCGGACCGAACCACGTGGTTCTTAACCTTACTAGACCGATTCACCTAGAATCCAACTGGACTGGACGGTTTAGGTTAAATGATTTTCTAAAGTTATGAATTGACTCAAAATGATTCTATTAATTATGAAATGGCCCAAAAAATAATTATAAATTATTTTTAAGTCCTTATTAAATTATAAGAAATTACCAAAATGCCCTTAGGCTAAACTATAAGCCAATTAAAATGAAAGAATAGCTTAACCCAATGTTTTTGGGCATTCTTGACTCAATGGCAGATTCTGATTTATGAAATTAGATCCCAAAAAATATGAACAGAAAAATGGAATAATTCTAATTATGTCTTAATGATTAATTAAGTGATTAATTGAACCCCAATGACTATGAGAATACATACATTAACATTTTGAGACATTCTGGACCCAATGGCGGGATCCATTTTATGAAATGGAGTCCCAAAAGTACAGACACGTGAAATGTCATAATTACCAATATGCCCTTAGTTATCCAAAAGCCAATTAAATGTCAAAGATAACATATTTTGGCTTTCTTTGACGTTCCAGATGCAACAGTAGAGTCCATTTTAGTAAACAAAGTACCGAAAAATGGGACACATTAAAGTGTAAAATTATGAAAATGTTCCCTAGGCTTAATATAAGCTATAGATATGCAAGTTAAGATCTAAAAAGCCTAAACTGATTATCTTTAATATTTTGGACCTAACAGTCATTTTTTTTGAAAAAAAACAAAACCCCAATAACTATCACGACCCCAAATCACCCTATGCGGATTAAGGTTCGCGGGGGGCCCTCGAGCCGTCCTTAACAAATCTTAACTAAGGACTCAATGGCAGATTCTGATTTATGAAATTAGATCCCGAAAAATATGAATGGACAAATGGAATAATTCTAATTATATCCTAACTGATTAATTAAGTAATCAATTGAAGCCCAATGACTATTAGAATACATCCTTTAACCTTTTGGGACATTCTGGACCTAATGGCGAGATCTAGTTTATGAAACAGAGTCCCAAAAGTACACACACGTGAAATGTTATAATTACCAATATGCCTTTTGTAATCCAAAAGCCAGTTAAATGTCAAAGATAACATATTCTGACTTTCTTTAACATTTTAGACTCAACGATGGAGTCAATTTTAGCAAACAAAGTACCAAAAAATGGGACATATGAAAGTGTAAAATTATGAAAATGCCCTCAGGCTTAATATAAGTTGTAGATATGCAAATTAAGATCTGAAAAAGCCTAAACTGATTATCTTCAATATTTCGGACCTAACAGGTGATTTTATTTTGAGAAAAATAAGACCTGATAACTATCATGACCCCAAATCCACCCTATGTGGATCAAGGTTCCCGAGGGCGGCCCTTGAGCCATCCCTATCAAATTCTAATTAAGGATCAATAATAATATCATCAGATTAGATAATTAAGTACTAGAATCATAATAGGGTTTACAAACCATGATAAAAATAATTCTTAAATTACAGATCCTTAAACAAAAAGCTATCCCCTAGGAACGTGGACTCATGGGAGAAAAAAAGACTATAACATACTTAGTCTATTACAATTTATAACAAAAGAATCCACCATTACATGCAGGAGACTATCCATGAGCAAAAGGTGACGCCTACTAGCAGTGAGCACAAGGATCAAAATTTCTTTTCTTTTCCATCGAAATGGCCGAAATGTTTCTGTTCCTCAAGGAACCGAAACGAAACACTAGTGGAATACTGAAATTCACATGTTTCCATGGAAATATACCGAAACTAGTGGAAACATACCAAATCAGGAGGAAACATATCTTTCGTATAAATAATAATTATAGAAGTTAGTAAAAGATAATATCCATTTATTTTTCAAGGATTTAGACTCAAAAGGAAGATATTTCTATTATTTTTCCTAAATTAATAAAAAGTAGTAGCAAAATAAAGTGTAGATAAACAATTATTTTAATACTTAGTTACTAATTATAATAGGTTTAAATCACTACTTGTTTTACTTATTATTTTATATCTAACTTGTGTCAAATTGTCTAATTTTTGGATATTACATAGTATATATCTATTATGTTATGGTATTATATTTAATTATAATAATTTTATATATTTTATTATAAATATATAATAATTTCATATTATATAAAAAATTAGCTCTAATTCTTTTTATGCTAGTTTTTAATGAATAAAGAGTTTTTTGGTATTAATAACTCATTTGCATTTACATTTTCTTTCCAATTTCACCCTAATATCTTTTGTGTGGATAGACATGTTCCCTAAAACATTTACAATTAATTATACTATTTATCTTCGCACATTCGTATATTTTATTTTATATTTTCAAAGTGTTTCTACATATTTTAATTTTTTTCATTGTTTCCACTATATTTCTAAAATGTTTCTTTTTTTTTTTGGGTGACCGAAACAACACTACGAAACAAAATTTTGATCCATGAGTGAGCACCTTATGGTCCTCCTGTAGCGTCCTTTCTTGAAAAAAAAAAAGGATATATTTCTAGAGTGATCTAATTTAGCTTAGTAAGTAAATTCTCTCGCTCTATTATGGGTCAAGGTTAGTTTAAATAGAAGAATACAAACAAATGGCAAGCAAAGGATATAACAAAATAGCCACTCACCAAGAGAGTAAGTCACTAAGAATGACCCATAGGTCTAAAAGGCACATCCCAAAGCAGTTTGAAAAAAAAGGCAATGTAAACAGTTTAGCAAGTCAATAATAGGGATTTAGCATATACAACAATCAACTGCCACAAATCACAAGATATCAAATTGAGTCCAAAGATAGGCTTGCAAAGCGTATCAACAATCAGAAAGTGCATCATCAGATTATGTTAAAAAACAAGACATATGATACTAAAAAATAGATGCTATTAATAAATAGGGCCTCGGCTACCCCCAAAAGCATTCATTCAAGTTTACCCCCTTTCGAGTTCCTGAATAGCACTAAGAGCTCTTATCGAATATCTTATCCTCCATGGACTAAGTATTGGGTATCATTCCCAATCACCAACCCATAGGTCCAAATCAGCATCTATAGAATCAGGATGGACGTTGTGACAGACACAACTCCTAGCACTTATAATAATATCATAATCAAAGGAATTCCATAAGAAATGTACATATACGTGGAATATCAAATTCTTAATAGTGAAAAGCATAGCAGTTTTCCAATATCCAAATCAAGGGTTATCAAAATGTGCAAGCAATCAAGTCAATAAATTGGCAAATAGAATCTCAACATATTCACAAGGAAGTACAAGGGTCAAATTGTAAAATCAAATAACTGTCACGTGTGTAAAAGAGTACAAATTGGCAGCATTAAGAAAAACATAACTATCACATGGCTAAGGAATACCACATATTAGAGTTCGTGTTTACTTACCTCAAAATGGTTCCTCCTCCCTTCAAGAGGATTCAGACCTCTTTCTCCTTTCTTTTGATGATCCTATAAATCAGGAAACATTATTTAGTTCAATATTACTTATGGAATTAGTCTGATTATATTGATGGCTCTATTATCTTTTAGTCTTATGGACTGTGTTTAAGTCTATGGACCTATGCAATTTAGGTTGTACCCTAATTGACTCTTCTACCCTCTCTTAGTAGGTCGTTGCGCCTTTAAAGTGTCTTAAAATGGCTAATTTTGCATATCTATATTTTAAGTATTTTATTTGGCAAAAAGGACCCCACCGTTGGGTCCAGAACGTCGAAGGAAGTCAATTTAGACCCTCTCAGACTTCTATTTGGCTTCATGCATCATTAAGGGTAAAATGATAATTTTTATATTTTACGTGTCTAATTTTTTGAGATTCTATCTCGTAAAACGGAACTCGCCATTGGGTCTAGAACGTCAAAAAAAGTTAGAATATACTACCCCTTTTATTTTATTTGGGTAACGGAGCATTTTACTATAATTTATTTTTTTAATTATTTTATTTAATAATATATATTTATTTTGTCCAATTTATTTCACAAGTACCATGGTGGCGTAGTGGCACATATGTGGCCTCTTAGGATTCCACAAGCACACCAAGTTAGGGGTTCGAGTCTTGGGGAGCTACGGCTTCCTTTATTTTTCAAATTCTTAGTTGCCTAAACAGCGGATCACAATATAAAACAAGGATAGGATTTCCCCAGGCCGCATAGGTTTATTGGATTAGGCCTTATCCTTGTAGCTAAATAGACCCAATCCTTCCTTTTTAAATTAAAACCTAAACCCTAAATGGTGTCATTCCACTTACCCATTTGTGTGGCCGGGGCGGGTTCTGACCTGAGCTCAAAATTGACCCAACCTGAATAGACTTCTCCCTCTTCATTTTTTCGGTGACTCACCAGTCACCCTCTCCGTCAACGGTGGTCGGAAACTGTAAATTTGTAAATTTTTGAAACTTATTTTCTTGTTGTTTTGAAGTTGTTTCTTGGTCTTAATCCATTCTAAAAATGTTTTAAAGCCTTTAGGTATCATTTTGGCCCTGTGAATCTCAATGATTAGACAGTTTTCTCTGATTCGTGCTTTTCTGGCCTCCCCTAAAGCTCATTGTTTCTCCCATATTTCTCCACCAAAATGGATCATTTTTTAACTATTGTGATCCATAGTTCGAGGGATACAACTATATGGCTTCAAAATAAAGCCTTTCATTCATTTTTTGAGGTGGCCAATTATTTCCCAAACTTGCAACTAGCTATAAAATGGTCATTTCTAAGCCAAATGGCCCGATTCATTTTGTATCATGCTCCATTTTCATTCTACTTTCGATCCCCGTTCACAAAATAGTGTTTGGTTTTAGTTTGTTTCAGACCTAGTTTCTAAGGTCATCAATGGTGTGTCCCGTGGTATTTAGTTATCTAAGGCCCTTCTAGATCCTCTTCTTACCCCCAAGATATGGTACATCAATAATGAAGACCATGCATGCAGTCTAACACTATAAAATAGTAAGTTACACAAATATATTTTTAGAGAGAGAAAAAGTTTAGCTTGAGTGTTTACCTTCACAGTGAGTTCCCTCCCTCTCTCTAGGGTTCAGTTCTGAGCCTATGTGTTGGTTGTGTCTAGCCCTTGCATGCACAGCCCTTCCTTTCTTCTTCCTCCTTCCTTCCTCTTCTTCTTCTTCTTCTCTATCCCTCTCTATCTCTCTCTAGCCGACTATCATATACATGCACACACACTCAACTCAGTTCTGATCACACTCAAAGCTCACTCATTGCATATATATATATATATATAACATATGTACATATATATATATATATTTCAGATTGTGCATGACTTTAAATTGGAGGAGAAAGTGGCACAATAAGGTGTTGACACCTCAGCTTTTAAGCATGCAGACTTGGGCGTAATATAGGTTATGTAAATGTCTTGTGGGATACATAGCACAAAAATGTTGTAGCCAAGTTGGCTATTCTTTTTAGGCATAAGATTCTCCCCCTTTTTGGTCTTAGGTTAAAGACTTTGGGCCAACACTTTTGGCCTTCTTTTCTCTATTTTTCTCTTCTTATGCCTTGTTTGGCATTTTGGGTATGTTTCTTGAATTTTTGAAGTTGTGTTTCAATAGTCCTAAAATCTCTTGGTATTTTCACCGTGTTTTTTATTTTTTGTATACTTCATCTACATGTCATTAATTTTATTTTTGATGCGTTACATCGTGTTTAGTTTACACCAAAAATATATTATATGTATCAAAAACTTCTTGGTTAAATTCGTTTTATTTGCATATCGCGCTAATTATGCCCAATTGCACTTCGTATACTAGTTTTCATGTTCACGGGCTACCAATTTCAATTTAAGATGCCTAAAATTAATATAATTTATTTCATAAAAACCGGCATCAACGTAAATTACTTTGGCTAATTGGGTAGGGATATTACAATAACAAACTAAAAAATGACAAACACATCCTTAAAACTTGTATAGCTGCCAATCTTTACTTCTTAAAACATGCATCAATAATTGTTTCAAGTCTACAACCCACTAATTATCATGTTTTCATTATGTGGAATTTGTGATTTGTTGAGATCCTATTTGTTGTGAATATCTATGAGTCCTTTGACTAATTGGCAATATCTTGTCTTTGTGATCATTGAGATATCTTTTGTTGTGGACATTTGTAATATATGTATATGCACATACCTTGTGAAATCCTTTTGTTGATAGCATTACTTGTGAGTACGCGGGGTTGTGTCAGCCACAATGCCCATCTTGACTCTTTGGATGCAGATGAACTACAGGTGGGTGTTTGGGAAGGATACCTAACACGTTGTCCTGATGGGGAAATTTTTGATATGATGATAAGAGCTATTAGTGTCATTCAAGGGAACCCAGAGATGAGTGGTGAACTTGGATAAGTGTTGTGTAGGGGTAGCCAGGTCCTATTTGTTTATAGCATCTATTTGACTCAATTTGTATATGTTTGATTCCACACCATTTGTTGATTTGATGATGTTACCTTTGGATGTGAAATATGCATTGAGGTTTATCTTTGTATTCAATTTGAATCTCTTTGATTTGGGCAGCTAAATATTATATGTTGATAAATTTGTGCTTGTTGACTTGTTTAGTCATTCTTATCGTATTTATGAACTCCTTATGAACTGTGTTATTCTGGTCAGATGGCCAATTCCTTTGAACTTGAAATCCTAGGATTATTCACTTGTTAGACACCCTTGTGTAATCTATGACAGAATGAAGGATTTACTTACTGAGCTAAGTTAGCTCAACCCAGAATTATAACAATTTTTTAGGTAACACAATATGGAAGGAAAGGCAATGATGGTGACTAATTGAGCTAGTGGTATGCTTATGGGCAACTTTGACCATGTATAGCTCCAAGTCATAATTTGAATATATATCCTATAAGGTTGATGTTAATGTTAGATATTGTGACATAGTGACACTAGAAAGGTTATTACACTTGAATGGTGATTAATGATAATGGAAATTGAACTAGCAGATAATTTTATTAATGATTATTAAAGCTAATTTATATATCAGATGAGTTGTATGTATGTAGCTTCCGTAGTTGATAAAATAAAAGGAAAAATTTTACTGTCTCGTGCAATTCATTTGATTTTGTACAACCTGTCTGGGTGACAATGTTGGTCACCGACCTTTAATCCGCATAGGTTAGGTTCCGGGTCGTGACAGTGGTATAAGAGCAAAGGTTAATGGTCTTTGGGAAGGACCATACCAACATTCAACTTGATTATTGTTGGATGATTTTGATGATTAAATGATCAGTGATTTTTTAGAGACAATAATGTGTTTAGGTGAAAGGCTAATAGTCTTTGGAAAAGACTACACCATAACTGAATTTGATGATTCTTAGGCAATTAAAATGATCAAATGAATAGTAACTTTTGGAAGATAATAGCTGCTTAAGAGCAAAGGTTAAGGATTCTTGGGAAGAGTCATACCAATGTTGAGGTTGATGACTTTTAGCTAATTGAGTTATGAATTGTTTAGTGAATTATTGGAAACTATAGTCTAAACAAGAGAAACGGTTGATGCACTTTTTAAAGATATAGAGTGACATAGAGTTGGGATTGTGAAATTTTTAAAAATCGGTGGATCTAACAAAAAAGCAATAGGAGGGATAGTCTAAAGAAAACTTAAAAGATAGCGACATGATGAGTTTGAGATTTTAGATGAATTAATGATATATCAGAAACGTGGGGACTCTTGAGTGAGTCATAGATAGACCCTAATAGGGTAAAGATAAATAGAGCCTTGAGAGGCAATCACTGATTGAGCGAAACTGTCAAAATTAACATTATGAAATATGATGGTTCTAAAAGAAGACTAACACATGATTAATGATCATTGGAGAATTAAATGGATCTTGTTGACCTAGGTAACGATAAGACCCAATTGTAGACGATACTCTATCGTGTTAACTGAATTCATTACAAAAGGTAAGTGATTAATGATTCTGAAGAATTTTGAGGATTAATGTGATCTAATGATCGAAGATACTAAACTTGTAGTAAAAAGTCTGGAAAATTTGTGAGGACAATGACTATGGTAAAGGGTACATAATTCTTTTATGTAGCATGGGAATAATTGTGATTATGGGGGAAAGTGAGAATAACTAAATTTGTGATACTAAGGAAGGTCAAAACTTCCATGGTTAGAGAACCTTACTTGATTTTGATAAACTTTAAGTGTCGTGACAATAACGATGAGATGGCTAATTGACTTGAGCAATTCTATGATATGATATGAAGTCTAGAATGGATAAAGTTGTGGATAGCAATACTTGCGAATGAATGAGTGCTAGTATACAATTGGATCTTTAGTTACAGATGAGACTAATTATCTCACTATATGGCTTTGGAGCCACAAAATGTACAAGGTACTCCTATATAGTTAAATAAGTTCTCTAAAAGAACAGATTTGTCAGGAATGAATAACGACTGGGGAAGGATAATATGTTGATGAATCAAATATGACAATAAGTATGAGGAACTAGATGTTTGAGTAACCTTTTGTGCAAAAGTAATGAAAACCAAAAGTAATGACCATTATTGGAAAAAACAAAAAGGTCATAGGACTTTGAGATTTGAATTGTTCAAAATTGATGTAGAAGGTTCAAAAGTGAACCAAATAGGATATCACGGTTAAAAATACTTTCAAAAATAGAGTGTCATATGAAGAGTTAGTAACTGGGGTAAAGACTACCCTAAGAATCTTCAATAATTCTACCAAGGCTTAAAAAGGAAACGAACTAAGTAAACTTACTGTACTTCAACTTATAAAGGAAAGGGAAATCAAAATCTATGCGTGAGCAAGAAATAAAAAGTATTCGTACCCACCGATAATTTGGAAGAAATGGAGGAACTAATTTCCTCAACATTTCTAGTTCATGAAAATGAATGCATACAAATTTGAAACAAAGGCAGGTATGCCAGCAAATTAGACCAAACAAACAAGATGAAAGAGGATTGACTCATCCTCGACTTAAGTGACCCACAGAAATGGTCACGTGACTAAGAATAACAAATGGAAATTACGAATAAATCAAAAACTACCATTGCATTGAAAAAGGTTATAATGCAAAGGGCACGTGAGTAAACCATCCTTGCATGAACCAAAGGATACTTATGAAAACAAAAAAAGAAATATGATACATGCAATACTCAAATAAAGTCAAATAGGCAAAAAGGACTTAAGTGAATGACGTTATGAATCAGGTGACCAAACACATGCAGTGAATCCGAGGAATGGATTTGTGACCAAAAAGAAATTGAAAGGAAAGTGGAATTGTGTGAATCAATCAAGGACATTATCCTTAATGAAGGCCAAAATACTTGAATAAAGAAATTCAGTACTCACCAAACAATGAAAGTGATGTAGTGTAGTTACACCCTTGACTTTCCAGACTACTACTAAAGAACCAACAGAAAAGAAAAGGTCATGGTACTAGAAACCCCCACCGGGTACACAATACGCCATACGATACCAACAGAAGTTTCAAAAACCACTAATAAGAGTGTGATTATGACTTAGTGCCAAATAAGATTAATATGACGACTAGACGGAAACCTAGTCAAAATACGGGAAAAGAGGGAAATAATCAAGATATTAAAGAGACAGCTTAGAACGAGCAATGGAAGCATATTAGACCCATAACCACAGGTCCTAAGACTAAAAAAATAAGCACTGAAATACTAATACAAGAATTGGGAGACCTTGAGTTTAAAATTTCGAGGCACTGAGAGCAAAGCTTAAAAAGTCAAACCCTTAACTTTCAAGACCACTATTGAATTAAACAAAGAAGAATTGTAAATCCAATTTGAAAATTTTCTTATTTGAAGACACAATGTCCTAAAGACCAATAATAAGCCCAAGGGACGAGTTAAAAAAATCAGGATAATGAAATTACCATGAAAAGATAATAGAGCTTTCTAAATATGAATGTCCGAGTTTTGAGGACAAAACTGTTTTTAAAGGGAAGGAATGTAACATCCTGACCCAATTAAGTGGGGCAATTAAGGATAATGAGGATTATCATAAGATAATTTTCTTAATAATCATGGACAACTCTAATTGAGGCTAATGGTCTGTAAATATTGAAACGAATGTGTAAATGAGAGCAACTAGTTATAAATTGGAGACAACCAATTGTAAGAATGCAAAATTAATGACAAAGTTCATAAACATGATATCAAATTATAATTAGTGTGTTAATTAAGGATTAACAGACGAATAATTTTAAAAAATAAGTGCACAAATTGCACTTAAGCAAGATTAATGGTATATAAATAATGTATGCTTAGTCAAGACTATTCCAAAAATTATGAAAGACTTTTGGGAATAATTAAAGTACAATGAAATACACCAAAAAAAATATATATATATATATAAGGAAAAAAATGGCCAAAATACTCCTACCAAGTCTTGAAACCAAGACTTCATGAAGAGTACCAAAACTCTACCAACTAGACTACCGGCACTTTTGTGTTATAATACCTATTTAAAATGTATATATACAATAAGATGCATATACGGACTGCTTACAAAAACTAAGGTGCCATCACCCTATTAGACCAAAGCTTCAACTAATTAGGTTTCATGCAGACCCTTACCCCATATATATATAATGTGCTCTGTGTATGCGTGTGATATACTACAAGTCAGCATAAGTATAGAGAGAGAGAGAGAGAGAGAAGAGAAAGAGAGAGAAATGTAGAGAGGGAAATAGAGAAAGGTAGAGAGAGAATGAGGAAAGCTAGAAAGAGAGAAAGAGAGAGAACTTGAAGAGAAATGAAGAAGGAAGGAAAAACCAACCTTGCATAGCTGTTGGGGCTTGAAAGAAACCACCCACCAACCAAAACCGAACCAAGAGGGAAAAATAACCATTGAAGTAAGCTTTCTTTCACTAAAAATGTTCCTTTTAAAAGGTTGTTTATGGGATTTTAATTGCATGCATGTGTTTATAATTGAAAATGATAGAGAATATGAAAAAGATGGGAACACTTTAAGGTCAGAAAACCATAAAGCTTGTAATACCCGAAATCATGAAAAACTAGTTTTTTAACACAACTTGAATAAAACTTAGAAATAGTTACATGGCTCGAGAGGGCATTAAAATGTGAAGCTAAATCAATCTAGATCATCGAAAATGATCAATAGACCAATAAGAGTTGACGATTTACAGTTAGGGAAAGAGAAATTGAGAACATGAGTTTGAACTTGATTTGCTCAGTTTTATAAATGGGAAGATGTTCCCTGAGGTCCTAGAAGTCGAATAGAAGAAGAATGAAGCAAAAACAGAGACTAAAATATGTCAAAATAAGAAGACAAACAAGTTTCTGAAAAAATTGGGCCTCACCCGAGACCCACTATGACATCCTATTTCGACAGCCATGGTTAGGTAAATCCAAATTTTGACATTAGACATAGAAACCTTGTGGCAAACCAATTAGAACCCTATTGTACTCATCATTGGAGATCATTGTTGCCAAAGAAGGCGATAGGTGCCAGCAGGGCTTCTGTTGACCAAGTCAACTATTAACTCGGGTCTGTCAACGGGTTAAGTCGAGTCTCGGGTCCAGGCCTGACCCATTTTAAAACAAATTATAGGTTAAATCAAAACACTGTCATTTTATTTATGGAGGATCGATTTCATACTGACGTCAGCATGATGTGTTAAACCGGACCAAACTGCTTGGTTCTTAACCCTACTAGTTCGGTTCACCTAGAATCCAACTAAACTAGACGGTTTAGGTTAAATGATTTTTTAAAATTACGAACTGACTCCAAATGTTTCTGTTAATTACGAAATGGCCCAGAAAATAATTATAAATCATTTTTAAATCATTTTTAAATTACAAAAATTACCAAAATACCTTTAGGCTAAAACTAAGGCTGATTAAAATGAAAGAAAAGTCTAACCCAATGTTTTTGGGCATTCCGGACACAATGGTAGATTCTGATTTATGAAAATCCTAATGATTAATTAAGTGATCAATTGAACCCCAATGACTATGAGAATACATTCCTTAAAATTTTAGGACATTCTGGACCCAATGACGAGATCCATTTTATGAAACAAAGTCCTGAATGTATAGACACGTGAAATATCGTAATTACTAATATGCCCTCGGTGAACTAATAGCCAATTAAATGTTAGAGATAACATATTCTGACTTTCTTTGATGTTTCTGACTCAATGGTGGAGTCCATTTTAGCAAAAACAAAGTACTAAAAAATGAGACACATGAAAGTGTAAAATTACAAAAATGCCCATAGGCTTAATATAAGCTATAGATGTGCAAATTAAGATCCGAAAAAGCCTAAACTGATTATCTTTAATATTTTGGACTTGATGGTGACATCTTTTTGAGAAATATAAGACCCGGTAACAAACTAAAAAATGACGAATACGTCCTTAAGACTTAATGAAGTTACCAGAAGTGTAAACATAAAATTAAAAGGTCCGCGTAAATGTTATAAGGATCGACTGGACTCAAAAGTGAAGTTTGAATATGTAAATTATGTACAGAGAAATATAAGACATTAAAAGTATAAATTACCATTATACCCTCGAATGGCTGAACAAGCTATAAAGCATTAGGAACCCTAAATTGAGAATTTGAGAATCTCTTAATCGATTAGACTAAGTTCAAAAGAAATTAAAATGCTGAATAAAGATGCTTGGAATTAGAATGAATACTAATTCAATATACAATGTATTTTGATCCATGATTATAGGATCACCTAAATGATGGGAAAATGGAACAAAGCTGTGGGATAGCTACTATGGTACCAGTATAGGAATGCAATGCTAAGGACCCAATGTAAGTAATTCTGAACTCTAATATGTGGATTTCTACTCTACCAATGTGGCCTACTTGTATAGCTGCCAATCTTTACTTCTTAAAAGCATGCATCAATAATTGTTTCAAGTCCACAACCCACTGAATTATCATGTTTTCATTATGTGGAATTTGTGATTTGTTGAGATCCTATTTGTTGTGAATATCTATGAGTCCTTTGACTCCTTGGCAATATCTTATCTTTGTGAACATTGTGATCCCTTTTGATGTAGACATTTGTAATCTATGTATATCCACATACCTTATGGAATTCTTTTACTAATAACATTATTTGTGAGTACGCAGGGTTGTGTCTGCCACAATGCCCATCTTAACTCTTTGGATGCTGATGACCTATGGGTCGGTGTTTAAGAATGATACCCAACACGATGTCCTGATAAAGAAAATATGATATAATGATAAGAGCTATTGGTGCCATTTAGGGGAACCTAGAAATGAGTGGTGAACCTCGATGAGTGCTATGTGGGGGTAGTAGGGCCCTATTTTTTGATAGCATCTATTTGACTCAATTTGTATATGTTTGATTCTACACCATTCTACACCATTTGTTGATTTGATGACATTGCCATTGGATGTGAAATATGCCTTTGAGGCTTATCTTTGTATTCGATTTGAATCTCTTTGATTTGAGCAACTAAACATTACATGTTGATAAATTTGTTCTTTTTGACTTGCTTAGTCATTCTTATTGCATTTGTGAACTCCTTATGAACTATGTTATTCTAGTCTGATGGTCAATTCCTTTGAACTTGAAATCCTGTGATTATTTGTTTGCTATACACCTTTATGTAACCCATGGCAGAGTGAATGATCTACTTACTGAGCTAAGTTAGCTCACCCCAAAATTATTAACAATTTTTCAGGTAACACAATATGAAAAGAAAGGCAATGATGGTGACTAATAGAGCAAGTGGTATGCTTATGGGAAACTTTGACGATGTATAGCTCCAAGTCATAATTTAAATATATATCCTATAAGGTTGATGTTAATGTTAGATATTATGACATAGTGACACTAAAAAGGTTATTAGACTTGAATGGTGATTAATGATGATGGAAATTGCACTTGGAGATAATCTTATTAATGATCATTAAAGTTAATTTGGATATTAGATAAGTTGCATGTGTGTAGCTTCCACGCTTGAGAAAATAAAAGAAAAATTTTTACTATCTCGTGCAATTCATTTGATTTTGTACAGTCTGTCTAAGTGACATTGTCGGTCACCAACCCCTAATCCACATAGGGTGGGTTTTGGGTCGTGACACCTATCCTATATAAGGATTTGATCCGTAGTTTATGAATGGACTTTGGGCTACTATCAAAGAGGGTTTCTAAAATTTCCAAAAGTATTTTCTTCATATTCATATTGCACACGTAGATAAAATCCTTGAAGAAAGAACATAAATTTCATCTTCTACATTATTCTTGGAGTACAAACTTATAGAGTTCAAGTTTGTAGCAATCAACAGAGTTTGAGGTTGTGTGGAGTTTGCAATTGTGTTTGGTTTGTCCGTTCGTGGATTTTGAAATGAGAGATTCGCTTGGGGGGTGCTTGAGAATTCGAGTTTGAGAACATTTAGATTATCAACAAGGCTTGAGGGACTAAGTTTGAGTTGTATAGAGTTTGTAATCATCAAACCTTTTCTAGTGGATTTACTTCTGAGTCAACGCCTTGGGGTTTTCAAAGCAGATTTAGTTGATCTCTGGCGATTTCCTTGTCAACAAATTTGGTGCACTGTCTATCATTACTATAGTTTATCATTGCATGTCACTGAATCTGATTACACCCACTAGCGAGTGAATTCTAACATAATTAAAGAAATAATTTTTATTTTCTATTGAGACTTATTCAACCCCACCCCTAGGTTTAATTCGTGATATCTAACATATATTGGACCCTTCAACAGGTTCCCTCTCATGAGTTTTTGAAACTCAGATAAGACATTTACATGGATAACATTGGAAATAATTTTTGGTTCCTGGCCTTTTAGTATTAAAAATAGCAATGGTCATCCATATTATTTTTTCAACAATATTTTGAGACCCACTCTCAATTGCTTGTGTAGATTTCAAAAGAGGTACATAGAAGTAAAGATCTAGTGGATTTTTGCAAGTTCTGATTCATTCTTTTCTTTATTAAGGTACGCATAATTTATTATCTTATATTATTCCTAATCAGTTGTGATTGGCAAAAATCATATGGATAATTTTTTTTAAAATGCTTTCACTATTCTATATAAGAATCATCTTTCCAAGAGAGGAGTCCTTGATTGAGTGAAATACAAAAATTGCCATATTGATAAGTTTGAGACTGACAATTTCTATATAAGGAGTTCACTTTCCATAGTTTTGATGAAATCCATAAGACCTAATGTCTAAAATCAATCAACAATGAACCGCGTCAGGGAATTAGTATCACAGATGTCACGCCCCGAATTTCCACAAACCCGGGGAGTGAGTGAAATGAAATAAGAAAAGTAAAGGAAAGGTCATTAAGGCAAATTCAATTAATTATGCATTTCTTCCCCCATGTTTCCCCCAAAATTTTAAGTGAAGACTTGCCATTTAACCCAACCAAAATGGTCTCCTAATGTTGCTCAAGCATCTCTCCCAATTAACACTTGAACTAATTTAAGTTATGTTCAAAAATGGCTTCTAAAATAGTCTTAAAACATTTCTAAAAATGCCTTGGAATGATGGCCCAATGGGCCTCAAAATGTCCTGAGACATGGGCCAAGAGTAAGTCAAATATCCTGCCTAAAATATTCTTAGTGAGTGGCCAAACATGGCCTTGAAACATGACTAGAAAGTGTCCTAAAAAAAATGCCCAACATGGTTAGATGTAATGGCCTGAAGTAGCCTAAATGGGCTCAAAAAATAGGGTCAAGTAATGTAATTAATGGCCTTGAAATGGCTTTGAAAAGTAGGTCGTGGCATGGCATGACATGCCTTGGACAGCAGCTGCACAGCAGCAAGGCAACATGCGTAGGGCAGCAGGGCATAGCGTGTAGTGGGCGTGTACAGTTATAATCTCAACTGCTGGTATGACACAATGCTAATGCAAGAAACAAGATTAAGGTGTGGCATATGCACATGTACAGTTATAATCTACATGCCTTTCAATTCATCAATACAATGCATTAACAATATGCATGACACACCCATGCAAACTCTATGCCACACCCATGTCTTGTTTACGGATCGCTCCCGATGGACCCTGACTACTAATACCCGTTCACCGATCGCTCCCGTTGGATTCTGGGCACCAATGCAGTGGCCAATTTTGGGTTTTTCGTCATAGGATCTACACCCTCATAATGCATAGCACCAAGTGCTCAACCCACACTATGTTTTCAAAGGATTCACCATATGCCAATATGCTTTGATTTCACCATGCAATAATGTAATCTCAATGAAGCAATTTTTTTTCAACACATGGAGCATGCTTTAAATAATGCATTATACATAAAGCAACAATAACATTTGAATCACAAAACTTTGTCTACAAGAACTTAACATGTAATTTAATCAATTTCACATATAAACACATTACACATTCACAACCTTAACAATTTCTCAAATATCATAAAATATATAAAGTACCAACACGTAGAATAAATCATAACTCTCAAACCACAAGAGTTTCTCTACATGAACAATAGCTAGAATGTAATGAATCAAACATATAAACAAGTTACATGTTCATCACTTTGACAAATTCTCAAAGATTACAAAATACATAAAGCACCCACACCTTAAATAAATCATAACTTTCCAACTATAAGATTTTGTCTACATGAACCTAAGCTAGAATACAATGAATTTCACTTATAGTCATGGTTCATGTTTATCACTTTTTCAAATTTCCAAAGAAAACACAAATACACGAACTACCAACTCCAGGTTTTCAAAGCAACTATATACTAAAGCACTTTCAAACATCAAGTAAGCATATACATTATACAATTAACTCATACAAATGCAAATAAACTCAACCCTATTCCTTACTTAGAAAAATATCATACCTAGAATGATTTTTCTCAAACCATGGAAGTTGTGTTCACTGCACAGCTGAACCAATCGGTGAGAATATAGTTCTTGTTGAAAGGAACAACTTCCTAGAAGAAACCTTTGCAAAAATCCAAGCTTAGATTTGTGTTTTGGTGGCTTGAAACTTGAAAACCCTAGGTTTTCTCACCTTTTCTCTCCCATGCACGACTTCTGCTCTTTCTCCACCCCAAAATTGTGATTTTAACACTAAGGGGTTGTATTTATACTAAAGGGGCAAAAGGGAAAAATGACTTTTTTGCCCTTAATGAACCCGGGACCCCGTTACACTACAACCCATCCCGAAATGCCTCAATTCAAAATTTAGCTTTAACCAAAGTTCTTAAAATTATTTTAAATGAAAATTTAAAAAAAAAATTAAATTTTCACTTGTGGCCGAGTTTGGCCAGATCCACCCTGGCCACCTGGATGCCCTTTTGGTCTAATTTTTTAAACTATCTCTGAATAGGCTCAAATTTTTACAGGAGGTGTCTTTTAACATTATAAGCATATTTATCTTCTATGACATATTCAAAATATGCTCCTAAACATGTCTTACATCTAAAAGTGCATGTGTAGCGCTCTACCAAAAAACGATGCATGAATAGTGCCCTACCGGCAAAAACGAAAAATTTACCCTCATTTTTCAGATCTCTACAATAGAAGTGTAATGTTTCCAAGAAAAATTTTCTTGATATACTAGTGATCAATAAGGATAAGAAGAGATTTTACCTAAAGTTGCCAACCTGAATTCATTATAGACCCCTTCCAAATTGAACTCAGCATTTATAGAAAAATAGAATCTATAGTGGAAAGAGTTCTTCCTTCTAGACCTAAAAAAAGGGAATATTCTAGTCCATCAAGAAATCCCAGTTCTATAAGGTTGAGATTTGTCACTTGGTCATTGCTCGTGTTAGTTTTTGGGTTTTGGATCAACCCATATATGAATAAAATCCACCCACTAGGGAATGGGCCTTCACCCTTTTAAGTGGCTGATAGGATAAGTTCTTATCCTTATTCAAATATGTCTCTATAATGTGTTGATAGAGATCAGTATTTTGAATCGTAACAAGATTATGTGTGTATCTCTAAAAAAATACAAAAATATGTGGTCTGCGTAATGTGGTTGTGTGAGATAGTACGTTTTCTCTCTCTATTCTTTCCTCTCTAGTAGGTTTGGAATGTGAAGATTGAAAGGGTAACTCTAATAGCCAACCATTCGCGAAATTTGGGGACATACACGGAAACCAGAATTCAACATTTGGCTCGAAACAACAAGCAATATACGATCTACAGGTATCTTCTGCAGTCAAGTATGATTTAACCCATATACATGCTATGTGCATTAAGTGTTTACATTAGTATCAGAGTCATAGGCTTGTGTTCGCTGATATATATGTTGTATGCATGGGTGTTTATTAAAAAAACTATGTATTTAACCCACATGGCTGATTTTTAAAATATTATTATAAGAACACCTTTTGAACGATCCGCCACGGTGGATGTGTTCTTTATAAATTCAATATGTAGTCTTTAAAATTTCATGACGATCCACCGTCAAATCTATGGGAGATCTGAGTTTAAAGATCTGATTTTTTTTAAGAAAACACAACTTTAATATGAATTTTTGGGTTTTAATACAATCTGCAAAACCTTGATTATTATGCATAAAATTTAATTGAATTGTTCCTTATCGAGAGAGCTTTATGACGATATATGGTACACAATGTTTCATTGAAAAAGGAGTAAGATATAAGGTCTCAAAGTTTGACAGCAGTCATGACCAAACCTTATTTTTGGAGAAGATGAATTGTAAAGAACGTAATCCCCACTCTCGGCGAGGCGCGTGGGAGCGCGTATATCATCTTTCGAGACCTATTTTTTGACATCTCCAAAGAGTGAGCCTCTCTCATCCACTGTAGGTCCTAAAAATGTATTTTGTGTAATTTTTGGACTTTTGGAGCTATTTTAAAATTAATTTTTAGTCTAGAAAAATGTTGCACATGTTAGCGCGTGAGGCATGTTTTGGCCATATTGTTTCAACACCTCCGGAGAGTGACGCTTCTCCTCACTGTGTAGGCCTAAAATATATTTAATTTTGTGCAATTTTTAAGCTTCTGGAATTATTTTAAAATTAATATTTTATCCAAAAAAAAGTATTAAAAATATGATTAAATACTTTTTTAAAAATTCCAGTGAGCTATATTATTGTTCAAATTATAAAATAGTATTGTGTGCATTGTTATAGGCCTAAAATAATTTTGAGTGAATTTTTTACCTATTTCTGATAATTTTTGGGCTTTAAAAAATTTATTTTTTAAGCCAAAATTGAATTAAAAATTATAGAAAAATTATTTTTAATTTTGAAAAATTCATGTGAAAGGTCTGGACATGAGGAATAAATATTTTAATGCATGGATCATTTGTTGGGTTTGTGTGCTATGAATTTGTTTCATTTTCACACCTTGATTATTAGGTTTTGTGACCTATGGCTAACTACCTAGGGTAGTAAGTTGAGCCCATTCATTCTCTTATTTAATTACCCTTATATGTGAGCATGATTGGATGAATTTTAAATTGGCAATTTTGAATGAGCTTATGTTTACTTATTTTATTGTTAAGGTTGTCCTTTTGTATATGTGCAAAACAGGCATCCCCATTTTGGCTTATAGTAGAACAAATGAATAGGATTCTTTTCATATGATGTATTGTGAGGAGAGAGTTTTTTGAAGCCACGATGTAAGGGAGTGAATTTCTTGTTTGCATAATAATACATAAGAATTACCTTAGCATAGGCTCTAAAATTGTCAATTAGGGTCCATTTGGGAGCCCTACGCCCTTTATTGTTTGGCCCAATATTTATTGATGTAATAAATATAATCATGTGGATTAAATTAAAAGAGGATTATGGTCCTCCCAATATAAAATTTGTTTAAGAATCAATTGAAAAATATATTCGTGGACTATAATGATGAGATTTGATTGCGAGCAATAGCAGAATTTTTGTTTCAAAGTTATGGTAAAGAATAATATTTTTAAAATTGATTTTTGAGAACAAATTAAAGATGTACAAATAATAACTAATGTCAACCCTTGCGCAAAATTGAATGTAGAAAAATGGCAACAAAAAATGTAGTAGCTAACTTGACAAAAGGTGAAAAGCTAGTGGAGACCAACTATGACATGTGGCACCAAAAAATTCAATACCTTCTGAATGAGCAAGAGCTCTTGGAAACATTGACTAGTTCAATGATCCGACCTGAGGAGGGCACTACAACCGAACACCATCGTGACCTAGAGACCTATTAGACTTGGTTCAAAAAGGATTGTGGTTCACTTTTTACTATGCTAAGCAACATGCACGATGACCTTATTGAAGAGTATGAGACTTTCCAAATAGCTAACGAGATGTGGGACCAGCTTAAATTTGACTTTGGTGGTACATCTACTACGAGAATGAAGAGTCTTGTTTTGAAGTTCGAGGTGTACCATAAGGATCCCAAGCATTCGATGACTAAACATTTTAGGGTGATGTCCAGTATGATTCGTAATTTGATAACTGCTGGGAATATCCATACAGATGAGCAACAAATGTAAGTTGTGATAAGGTCATTACCAGATTCATGGTCTCATATAAAACAGATCATGATCCATAATGAGAATATCAAAGACTTTAGTGATATCTCCTGCCATTGTGAGCTAGAAGCAAAGTGCCAAGAGTCGACCAAAACTAGTATGCTTGTTGCCCAGGGTGGCAGGGATCAAACCAGTGGGCCAAAATGCAAAGCAAATGGCAAATCTGGGCAAAATAGTGCAAAGGCACCTAAGACGGGAAATGATACCAAGCGCCGCAGAAGCAAGCATGGTAGGAAGAAAAAAATGACTAAAATGAAGTGCTACAACTGCTAGAAGATGGGTCACTTCGCTCGTGATTGCACTAAGCCGAAGAAGGTATCTTTTGAACCAAACAATCTCTACATTTGTGTATATTCACATTTACTTGTTGCTAATATCGTCCCTCATTGGATTGCAGACACTGGAGCAACGAAACGTGTGACTCAAGATAGATCGAGGTTCGTAGATTATCGTAGAATTCCAAATAATTCCCATTACGTGTATATGGGAACTGGTGCGTGTGAAGAAGTATTAAGAGTAGGATCGTATCAACTCCAACTGCGTACTGGGCGTACATTGCTTCTACATGACATACTATACATACCTGAAATTCAACATAATTTATTTTCAATAGTGGTAGAATGGATATTTTATTAGATGGCATTATTTTTGGACATGGTTCTTTAATGAATAATTTCTTCTATTGAGATTTAATTGATTCATCTTTATCTTCATCATATGTAGCTAATGTTAATAAGAATATAGATTCTGTTACTTGGCATGTTAGACTTGGGCATATAAGACGTGATAGAATGACCCGATTAGCTAGAAAAGGCCTTTTGGGCTCTCTCGCTAAGGTTGACTTACCTATATATGAGTCATGTTTGGTTGAAAAATCATGTAGAAAGCCTTTTGGTAAAGCTGTTAAAGCTACTCAACCGCTTGAGGTAGATCACTCAGATATTTGTGGGCCTATGAATGTAAAGACACGTCATGACACCTCATATTTTCTCACTTTTATAGATGACTACATGCGATATGAGGCTTTAGATTGTCTCAAACGCTTTGTAACAGAGGTTGAGAATCAGAAAAAAAAAAAAAAAAAAAAAAGAGTTTAAAAGCTCTTTGAACAGATAAAGGGCGCAAGTATTTATTTGATCAGTTCAAGGAACTATGTGAGGAAAAGGGGATACGCAGATAATTTACTATTCCACACATTCTACAACAAAATGGTGTTGTAGAAAGAAGGAATAAAACTTTGCTAGATATGGTTAGGTGTATGATGGCGCAAGCTAACCTCCCAATTTCAGTTTGGGAGGATGTTATTTTAACTGTAGCCTATGTCCTAAATCGTGTGCCATCACAATCATTTTCTTCCACTCCCTATGAATCTTGGAAAGGCGAAAAGCCCAATTTGGAGCATTTGCGCCCATGGGGTTATGCAGGTTATGTTCAGGACGCATCCCATAAGTACGAGAAGCTGGGCCCTAGAACTAAGAAACATATCTTTATAAGATATTCTAAGAGCTCAAAAGGCTACGTTATGTACGGTGAACATCTTGATGGTGGAAAAACTGAAAAAGAGTCACGAGATGTGGATTTCATTGAGAATGGTTGTCCTAGCATGGGCGATATAAAGGAGTCTTGACCTCTATGAGTTGGAGGAGACTGAAGATATCTTACCATCTTCAAGCAAAGGTAGGGAATTAGTTCATTATCTAGTAATCGCTGAAGATAGTGGGAGTGGTTTTCAGCCTAGTGGGAGTGAGCAACCACTAGAAACTCAAGATTCTCAAGTGCACCGAAGCAAACAAGGAAATATTCCTTGTCGTCATTTCAGGATTGAAGGGGATGCTATCTTGTGTGCTACATTAGATGAGGAAGAGCCTGCTTCTTTGGAAGAAGCGTTTTCTTCACATACTAAGAATGAGTGGATGGTTGCTATGTAGGATGAGATGAGCTCCATGACAAAGAATAAGTTCTGGGAGTTAGTTGACCTTCTGCTAGGGCGTAAAACCATTAGAAACAAATGGGTTTTGAAAATTAAGCGCCAAGCAGATGGTTCAATTGACAAGTACAAGGCGCGTCTTGTGGCGAAAGGTTATACCCAAAAGAAGGGTATAGACTATGAAGAGACATTCTCTCCAGTGGTAAGGTTTGCCTTTGTTCACTTCATTCTTACTATTGTAGCGCATTTGGACTTAGAGCTTTTCTAGATGGATGTCAAGACTACATTTCTCAATAGAAAACTAAACGAAGAGATCTATATAAATCAACTAGTGGGTTTTGAGGTCAAGGGACAAGAGCGCAAAGTTTGTCGTCTCATTCGTTCCATTTATGGCCTTAAACAATCATCTAGGTAGTGGTATTTCTGATTTCATCATGCCATTACCTCCATTAGTTTTGAGATGATTGAGGAAGATCATTGCGTGTATTTGAAACGATCCAAGAAAAATGCTCTTATCCTCTCACTATATGTCGAAAACATTCTCTTGGCTAGGAATGATATGGATTCCATTGTCGTCACTAAAGAGTGGTTATCCTCTATTTTTAAAATGAAGGACATGTGTGAAGCAAATTTATGTGCTGGGAATTAAGATCACGAGAGACCGTTCAAAGAGACGTCTTAGTTTATCCTAAGAGACTTACATAAAAAGGATTTTTGAGCGCTTTTATATGCATCACTCCAAACCCATTGACACTCCGATGGAAAAGGGATGCGCTTTCAGCCTAGACCAGTGTCCTAAGAACGATAAAGAAAAGAACCAGATCTTCACCGTGCCTTATGCAGCTGCAATAGGGAGTCTGATGTATGTTATGTTATGCACACTCCAGACATCTGTCATGCAATTGGTATAGTCAGTCGTTACTAGAGTAACCCTATTCCAGATCACTAGAAGGCAATGAAGAGGATTTTTGGGTACCTTCGTTAGACGGTTGATCTCGTCTTATGCTACCATGGTGGAGACCTGAGACTAAGAGGATACAGCGATGTAGATTAGGCTACAAAAAGAGATGGACGAAAGTCCACTTCAGGCTATGCTTTTATACTCGGAGGAGGAGCTGTTTCTTGGTGTAGCAAGAAGCAAACATGTATAGCATTATCCACAATGGAGTCAGAGTACATAGCTTGTTCAGTGGTTGTTCAGGAGGCTGTTTGGTTGACAAGATTTTTGCAAGAGGCTGGGTTTTTCGACTCATAAAGATGAGGTTGTGCTTGTCTATTGTGATAGCACATTAGTCCTAGCCTATGCAAAGGACCCCAAGTATCATGAAAAATCCAAACACATAGACATTCGTTTCCATTACATTCGAGACATGGTTGCACAAAGGGAAGTGGTCTTGAGACATATCCCCATAAGTAGTGTGGTTTCTAATCCGTTGAACAAGCCCATTGCCAGAGATTTGTTTTTATCTCATATTAAATGTATGGGACTCCATAGGATTTTGACATGTATGGGAACTTCATTTTGTTATTTGACATTATTATGATATACATTCATTTTATATATGTTGTTTGATAAAGTGATTGTTATTATTATATACATCCTTGTTATATGTCACTAGGCTAAGAGTCGACCCATTCATACAGGTGATTCAACTTAGCGCTGAGATAGCGAGCAAAATGAGACATTGATGTCTATAGCGCTTACGTAGTGAGCTAAGACATTTATATCTGTGGCACCTAGAAGGCGATAAAGATATATTCACAAGCATTTAATGTTATATGTCGCCTTAGTTAGAGCTAAGATGAGACCTTCACGTATAGGTCAATCATAGAGTATTTTCACAAACTCTATAAAGCCTGTTATAGTCGAATATGAGATTTCAAGCAGACGCTTAAACAGTGACTAGGCTGAAACTCAAGTTAGGCACTTGTTAACGACTAGACCTAGTTCGTATGGCGTCCTTTGCTTATTTGTTTAGTGACATGCCCATTTGTAGGATGATGTCATAGCATACATTTCATGCTATATGAGCTATATCGACCGATAGTGGGAGCGATGAATAAATCCCTGCTTCACTGTTGTGTGAGCCACTTGGATCATTGGATACTACTTATGCCATTGTTTAACCTAAAACCATGTCATGAAGAGGATATTCAATGTCACTACTTTGGAATGTTTCCCAAGGACGATGGAAGATACCATCTCGCGAGGCGTTTCTAGGAAAGCGGTTGAGTCTAATCGGATTGATATGAGGGATTAGGAAAGACAATTCGATATTCACCATGTTAGTGTGACTCATAGCCCGGGCGACTATGTCGTGTTTATTTACGATACGAGTCATGAGTGCATTACATATTAAGGGCGTAGCACTGCTTCCTTGAAGGGTTGAAGAGTGCTGGGATCTGGTGCAATTAAATTGTCTTAGGCATATTCGAGATGCTTCCGCGTAATGCTTTTTTATTGGTCAATAGATGATTTGATAACTACACTCCTGAGACTATATGTTCTTCTTGTGAGGTCACACATTCCATTTCTGCATGAGGAGATAAGGAAATGAGAGATTGAGAGAAATCATAGAGATAACTTGCCCTATGTGGGAGATGTTAATTTTTGGGTTTTGGATCAACTCATATGTGAATAAGATCCGCCCACTAAGAAATAGGTCTTGACCTATTTAAGTGACTGATAGGATAAGTTTCTATCATTATTCAAATACGTCTCTATCATGTGTTGATAGAGATCAATATTTTGAATCCTAACAAAATTATGTATGTAGTTATAAAAAAATACACAGATATGTGGTCTGCGTAATGTGGTTGTGAGAGATAGTACACTTTCTCTCTTTAGTCTTTCCTCTCTAATAGGTTTGGAACGTGAAAATTGAAGGGGTAACTCTAGTAGCCAACCTTTCACAAAATTTGGGGACATACACAGAAGCCAAAATTTAACGTTTGGCTCATAACAACAAGTAATATACAATCTACGACTATCTTTCGCAGTAGGTATGACTTAACCTATATACATGCTATGTGCATTGAGTATTTATAGCTCGAATGTCAGCCTTTTATTGGAAATATCCTTTGTTAATCATTTGTTGCCACGTGTCACAATCCCAACAGTTTTGATAATTTTAGTTATACCAAAAACTAAAACCCCATTAAGCCCATAGTTGCTCGCTTTTCGGATACAAAGAAATAATTCGAACAAGATTGCGTGCGTGTGTGTGTGTGTCCCCGCAATCATATTTACATCAAACTCAGAAACATAAGAATATTTTTTCTAAAGGACTAATGCAATTTTAAAATGGAAAACCAAAGTCACGCCTGTAGAATATGCTAACAACATCTTCGAGGCCTCGTGAATTTCTCCAAGGGCAATCTCTTATATATACTAAAAAAAATTAAGTAGTATTTCTATGAAGTTTTTTTCATGTGCCTTCGGATACTGTTAAAAGTATACTAATCAACTGTTTATTGTACTTTGGCAGTCCAAGTTTTCTAGTCATTATAGCTTCATACTCGTCCATAAATTTGGTTCTATATCTCTCCATGGCATAATTTGCCTCCTTATCATTTATCAATTGTGCAACTGATAAAGTTGAGGCAAACTGCGTAATATTCCATAAGCCAATATCATACTGATTTGCAAAACAGTACCTTCTACCTGGTAGATCTGTGGTATTTGGAGTGTAACTGGGATAAAAGCATCCAAGAAACGAAAATGACCATAGTCTATGGTGAGACCCAACACACTCATGTTGTTAGTGTTCAGCACGCCATGAGTGAAACCTACACCTTGCCACCTTGCAACCAAGGAAACAAATACTGTAACAGGTAATTTTAATATCACAATAATATAACTAATTCTAAAATGCTTCTAACAGATACCAAAGGCATCAAAAGCTTCCTTAACTGGTGTATTGAACATTACTCATAAACCCTTGTCCTCAACTATTGGCTTATGAAGCAGCATAAATGGATGCAATCTCAGTGCATTAAGCTGACATGCTTAATATTAACCGACCATCAAAGAGATGGTAGCCAGTGTCAATATGAAGGCATCATTAGATTAACCACGATATAATGAATAATAGTGCTAGGAACAACACTTATTTGTACTATTTTATATATCACCTTCCTGTATAGGTGGGTCTTACTAAAAGGTCTCATGGGTAGTAAGACCGTCTATATTAGAGGGTAATGTCTAAAGTGATATAAACAAGTAAGAACAGCCCAAAAAACAAAATCAGTGATTCTATAAAATGAAATGTAAAATATCAGTACCAATCAAAAGAGAAGTAGGAAAAATTAAGGCATAAAACATCAATGGCAATGTCACTCCATCAACTACATGAGACAATTGCTTTCAGATGTCATAATAGTACTTTTACCATGCTACAATGGTTTTTTTTGGCAAATTTGATTTCAGACTATTTTATCATTTATCAACCATGGATACCTTTTTTAACAATGACACACCTAAAGCACAAAATAGGTTGTTAAATATCTAATTGGGGTGGGACTGAACTGTGGATACTTCCCATGATTGAAAAACAAAAAAAGCATGCAGTAAGACCCAAAAAAAAAAAAAAATAGTTAAACTCATAGTTATCACAATTCACTCTCCTGCTAGCGAATTGCGAATTAAGATCACACGATCCAAGACATGGATCATTAGCAATTTGAAAAGCAAGATTTAGCGTTCCAATTTAAAATATCAAAATTCCAAAAAAAAATCATACAAAATAGACACACATCATTAGAATTTTATTTTATAAAAACTTGGATTCGTTGAAACTTTTTTTATGTTTATATATACATACCAATATTATTACAAATACAATCAAAAAATATATCATCACATTTTAAATAAACGTATTTCACTCCAACAAAGCGATCCAAAAAATCTACCCCTAACGTACCATGTTTTATAACAAGTGATGATTTATATTTCCATTCCCGTTTTCCGTACTATAATTATCCACGTTCCAAGTAACATTAGTTAAACTTAATTTGGAGATTTTGTGAGGGCAAAGGAAGAAAAAGGCCAAGGTCCATTGGTTGAGAAGTTGAGAGAGGCGAAGGAGCACAAGACATTGGTCTTTAGAAACATTCTTGCTTTCAATTTGGCATTGGAGTTGGAGGTTGCTCACATGTACTCTAAAAAGAAAGTTTCACCGATTCCAAAGCATTTTAAAAGACAGGCCCAACGCATGAGATGAGAATTTGTGATATCCAATCAACTGCTCAAGAATCTTCATAGTAATGGGTTGCAAGGGGGTCACCGAATCCGAACCTACGCACTTGTGTAATATGTTCAAGATTGATTGTATTATTTAAAAAAATTTGAAAATATTAAAAAGTAATGATTTAAATTGAACATAAACCATTTATGTATATGTATATATATATATATGTATGTATATAAGGATGAATAACCATGAGTTTGAATAAAGTGGGTAAGAAAGGTGATGTTGCACTTTCTGATCAGTGGGGCTTCCATTCTTCGTCACCTATCAAGAACTCAAAATCAAAGGGTCACCGGGTAGGTCCGATGGTAGCTACTCCGATGATAAAGTCAATAAATTAAAAAGATTTTAATTAAAAGAAAAAAATTAAATATAATTTGAAAGCGCACCGTAGGGCTTTATTTATTACCCGAAAATCTCCTAAGTTGAGTAGGATTCGGAGCTATAAAAGTAGGGATTTAAATATATCCGAAGATGGTAGTTTCCATATCGGACTATGTTTCCTTATTCTGAGGGTGGTAGGGTATGGAAGGCGGTGATCTGTTCGAGACCCCTTCCTATAGATACTCTACAATTCTAGCTCTAGAGGTAGAGCTGGATGTTTTGTATCATTTTGAACAAAGCATATATGAACTCTATGTGCTTATCTGATCTGGATAGTTCTGAATCATTTAGAATCTTTCTTGACCTATACATGGAAGAGCTCTGCACATATACGTGTCATATTTTGGTTAGATTTGTTACTTTATGGTATATCAGTTATTCCACCTCCCCCCCCCCGAGCCTTAACTCTATGGGGCCCATGCAGAACTGAGGTTAAGATTTCTGAAAGGTCACGCGCAATCCCATTAATGTGCCATTTTTCATTTCAAAAAAACAGCCATTGATGGGGTAGTTATAGCCTCATCATTGCATAAGCCGCCGATTGAATAATCGAGGCCACTATTAGCTAACCGTTAATTGGAATTCCGGGGCCATAAATGTTGCCCTTGGGTAGTCTTATAAATATATGAAACCCTTTAACAAAACTCCTTCAGGAATTCTCCATTGCTTTAAACTAAATCCGAAGAAAGAAGATCCTATAGGCAATTCTGGTGTGCCAAAAGGCTTCTCCGGCACCCAATCTCCGATTTTCGGTCAATTAGTGGCATCCCTTGTTATCATTCATTTTTGTACTACTTTTCTTTTATTATTATTCTACACTGTTTTCTCTCTTTTTTTTTTCTTTTGAATCATGTCATCTTCAGATGCTCACTTTAACACCGAGGGGGATCTGCAAATCGTAGAAGTAGGTAGTCAAGAGGCACTCCCTTTTCTAGGTGAGGAAATGGTTAGTGCCTTTGGTAACAATTCGGGAGTGCTTCTTCTTAAGGCGTACCTCGAATCTAGGGATATGGACGTCGGCACGTCGGGCCAACCTCATAGAAGAGAAGAGGGTGAGAGTGTTATAAATGAGGGCATACTAGATGCCTTCAGAACAAATTTTGACTTCCCTCAGAACGTGTTCTATAAGATCTTGGGGGCAATAGACCGCCCATCGGATATAGAGAGGGGGGGAAATTCGCACTTACCTCAAATGGTTTAAGGTCGGCGTACATTTCCCTCTTCACCCCCTTGTAAATGAATTTTTGAGTTAGTTTAAAATCTGCCCTGTTGAGTTGAATATCAACAGTTGGAGGCAACTAAGGGCCTTCTTAGTCTTATGTTGATGAGTGCGCAAAAGTGCACTCTGAATGTCCTATTATTTTATTAAAATGCTAGAAAGTGAATAAAAATACTGGGATATAATTGATTTTATTAAATATAATTTTTATTCACAATGAGATATATTTGAGCATTATTCTATAATATTTCAAATCTCAAATATTACATTTTTTGTTAGCGAGAGATAATTTGCAATTGCGCTTTACACTAATATTTTTGAAACTATTTTTGTTTTTTGGCAGATTCGACCATTGAGTTTCAATTGAGATTTGGATGGCGTTAGAGTTTCAGAATGAGAAAACAGTCTTCGTGAAGTTTTTAGAGGACGTCTTGGGCTTTTCAGAAAGGTATGGTTTGCAAAAATCGGAGTTCGTTTGGGCCTCCAAACATTGTTTCGAAATCAGACCTGGAAAGCTGCTCCGAACCTGTCCGACCAGCCAACTTTAATGAGTCATAACTTGAGCTTCCGAAGTCCAAATCAGATGGTTTTTGAGCCTAAAATTATCTACTCATTTTGGGCTACAACTTTTGTCAACAGTCCGAGTCAAGATTCAGTCATTATCTCATAGAAAACGGAGTGTAAAGATGGGCGCTGCTGGCTGTGCGCGAGAAAGAGAAAGGAATAGAAGAAAAAAAAAAAAAAAGAGAAAAATTCAAAGCAAGGCTGCACGGCTGGAGGGAGTCTCAATTCTGATTTTATTTTGTGTGGGGCCCATGTGCTGGAGTGTTTAGCAAGGCCTGCCCATGCGTTGGGCTGAATTGAATCAGGCGCAGAATTGGATACAGAGTGGGCCCATGGCTGGTTGATGCGTGCATGACCATGTGCGAAGAGGGGCGCTAAAGCAAGGTGCGACTGAACAGGCATTGTGGGGCCCAGGAGGATTGCTGATGCGGCTGAACTGTAGCGGGTAAATTGGCTTGAGGGTGCGGCTTGTGAACGTGAAGTGGGCCCAGTCGCTGGCTTTGTGCGGGAGAGAGATCAGGCGTGCCAAAAGGCCAAGCGGCTATGCTGTTTAGTAGGCCTAGGGCTGATATATAAAGTAAAAGAAAAAGATACAAAACGGGGGAGCCGTGCGGCTGATAGAGGAGAGATCACTGCTGCGGCGCGATCCAGAGAAGATGAACAGAAGGAGCTGCGGCTGTTTGAGGAAAAAGGGACGGCTGTACGGCGCTAGTTATGGCGCAGAGAAGAAGTCGCAGCTGCTCCATGACTCAGCTTTTCTTCGTGAGGTTTATGTTACCCGTCCTGTACATGGGTAACTAAATTTTTAAGTAGGGTTAGGGATGAACTTGCACCATAGATGATTATTTTAATTTATTTTTGATTCCTGTACGTAGTTTTCACTTGTTAAATTCTTTGATAATTATTCATAATTAATTGTTGGATTTTATTGTCCGTTTATAGATTCAATCATGCTTTTTCTATAGAATGGATTAATGTTTTGATTATTTTTGGAACAATTAAATATTTATATTGATTCAATTCTCTGCTGCAATATTGCTCGTTGGGTATATTGTCGTCGTTGTGTTTTCTCAATGTGAATAATAATTTGAGTGATTTAAAAGTGTTGAATGATTTTTCAAAGGGTTATTTACAGTTTAGTTGTGGTTCATAATTGTATATCTTCCGATTGAGATTTTTGGGATTTAATTTCTCAATTGAGTTATTAGTGAATTAAAAATAATTAAAATATCATATATGTGCAAGGGATTCCCGACACTCCACTATTTGTTAATTTGAGTATTTTCTTCCATTAATTAATTTGTTTAATTTTTTGTTGCATTCAAAATCACTTTTTATATTTTATTTTCTCATTAACCGTCTAATACTTCTGTAGTTTCAGAAATTCTGTTTATTATTCTTTTAATTTAGTCTCCCTGTGGAATCGACACCCCAAAGCTACACTACAACTACCGCGTTATTCTTTGGGCGTAATCATATGTCATCAGAATAATGTTGAGGTAGATCTTGACCTCATCCGAAGTAACATGGACATGAAATTCCTCAATTCAGAGAGGATGTATTACATGTCTTTCGACAAGAGGTTCAAACCTTTGACCTCGGTGCCCACTTCCAACAAGACATGGAAGAAGTGGTACTTCTTCGTCAATAGAGGCTGGGAACACGAAGATTTTGAGAACCAGATGAGCTTTTTCCCTCGGCACACCGGCTTCAAGGGTGAGCTTATAGAACTTTGGATTCCAACATAAGTACCATAACCTCACTCTAAGTTTGACTAACTTCTTTTCTGATTGTTATTGTTGCATATAAGAAGGCTTAGAGGAGGTCAACCTATACTCTAGAGCTTCAAGAAAGGTACAAGAGATTTCTGTATCCACAAGACTGTCCTCACGACCATGTGCTCGCACTCCAGAACTTTATAGGCGCTAGACTAGCCAAAGACAAGTCGGTTGTGCTAAAAAAAATAGTCCAAATAAGCTGGACACCTAAAGCCAAGAAGACTGAAGGGGTGTCCAGCCCTTCCATTCCAGCTCCTCCTCAAAAGAAGAGGAGGACCAAAGTGGGACCCTTTAGCTCTCCAGAGTGCATAGTCTCTGAAAAGCTGGCCCTGCCAATTGCTCATCGAGAGCTACCACCACCCCTAGCTTCTTCTGCACGCTCAGCATCCCATGGTAAGGGAAAATTGAGCACGGTACCTCTCGACGTCGTAACGGCTGAGACCGAGGAAATAGCCATCAAGAGGCCTTACGAGGAGGCTTGGACCTTTGCAGCGGACGATTTCAAAGGTCTAAAGCCCTAGAGGATAGCTAGAGATCTTCTGGTTTCTCACATGAGGCTAAAGTTCCTACACTTAGTTATTTTTTTTATGTATTTAACTTCTGCTCTGACTGACTTAATTTTTATCTCTTACAAGTTGTTCATACCATAGCCGCAATCATGGATTGCCTTGAGGAATCAGAGCAGGAGGACAAGCTCTAGACAAAGGATCAAAATTTTATTTCTTTTCCATCGAAATAGCCAAAATGTTTCTATTTCTCAGGGTACCGAAACGAAACACTAGTGGAATACCGAAATTCGCATGTTTCCATGAAAATATACCGAAACTAGTAAAAACATACCAAATCAGAGGAAACATATCTTTCGTATAAATAATAATTATATAAGTTAGTAAAAGATAATATCCATTTATTTTTCAAGGATTTAGACTCAAAATGAAGATATTTTTATTATTTTTCCTAAATTAATAGAAAAGTAGTAGGAAAAATAAAGTGTAGATAAACAATTATTTTAATACTTAGTTACTAATTATAATAGGTTTAAATTGTTATTTATTTTATACTTAGTTACTAATTATAATAGGTTTAAATCACTACTTGTTTTACTTATTATTTTATATCTAACTTGTGTCAAATTGTCTAATTTTTGGATATTACATAGTATATATCTATTATGTTACGGTATTATATTTAATTATAATAATTTTACATATTTTATTATAAATATATAATAATTTCATATTATATAAAAAAAATTAGCTCTAGTTTTTTTATACTAATTTTTAATTAATAAAGAGTTTTTTGGTATTAATAACTCATTTGCATTTACGTTATTTTTTCAATTTCACCCTAATATCTTCTTGTATGAATGGACATGTTCCTTAAAACATTTACAATTAATTATAATATTTATCTTCATACATTCGTATATTTTACTTTATATTTTCAAAGTGTTTCTACATATTTTAATTTTTTTCATTGTTTCCACTATATTTTCGAAACGTTTCCGAAATGTTTGGGTGACCGAAACAACACTGTGAAACAAAATTTTGATCCTTGCTCTAGATCGAGCTAGACGAGGCTCAACTTTAGCTTGAGACAGCTCCCTTTGCATCTCTCTTTTTCGAGGAGAAATACAAAGAGTCTCTCAACAATGTGGCCATCCTGAAGTCACAGAAGATTGCCCTAGATTTTGAAGAAAGAGAAAGATGAGGCTGAAGCTACGGTTACTCTGAACCTGGCCTCTAGCATTCAAGCGGTGAGAAAAAGATAGAGAGAGAGCTCAGAGAAGAGGTGCAGAGGTTGGGCGACGAGTTTGCAGATCACGAATACGAGACATTTTGGAAGAAATCTAGAAGCTCTATCCTGACCTCAACATTTCTAGAGCAGACCAGGTTTCACTGGATGATCCAGAACTGAGTCCTTCCGAAGCCGTCCCAATGGAGCCTACCGAACCGAAGCTAAGAGAGAAACCCTTCCTATAGAAGACCCTTAGTTAGGTTACTATATATATTTTTTGTTCTGGACTTGTAATTCTCCTACCCTTTTGGGTTTATTTATAAAAAGTTTTCATTTATCTTAAGTACTTGTGTTCTTCTTGATGTTTGTGTTTGGATGATTAATCTCTGTTAACGTCTAGGCCACTAGTAAACGCAAACCCTTTGCAATCTCCCAAGCACTTATGGAATAACCTTTCGAGGTCATAATATATCGACCTTCCATACCTGTAGCTAGAACAAGCTTTATTCAACACTTGTAATTAAATCAAGCTTTAACCATAGATCTGTAACACTTGTAATTAAATAAAGATCCAACCACAGATCTACAACACTTGTAACTAAATCAAGCTTTAACCACAGATCTGCAACATTTGTAATTAAATCAAGCTTTAACCACAGATCTGCAACACTTGTAATTAAATCAAGCTTTAACCACAGACCTTTATGATCACACCTGTGACATTCATGAAAAATGAGAGGCCTTGATTGAAATAGAATGAACATTCAGCACTTTTGATATCTTCATTGAACTATTTGTTTGAGCGAAATGAACTATACCTGTAACATTTGTAGTAAATACAAGGCTTTTAGGGGTCTGTACATTAAGTGAAATGGATCAGACCTGTAGCTTTTGTAGTAAATACAAGGCTTTTAGGGGTCTGTACATTGAATGATATAGACCAGACCTGTAGCACTTGTACTGAATACAAGGCTTTTAGGGGTCTGTACATTGAGTGAAATGGACAAGACCTGTAGCACTTGTAGTAAATACAAGGCTTTTAGGGTTTTGTAGATTGAGTGAAATGGACAGACCTGTAGCTCTTGTAATGAATACAAGGCTTTTGGGGGTCTGTATATTGAATGAAGGCACTTAGAGGTGAATCAAAAAATAACTCTTTATTGATAATATTTGTGTAATTGTTCTATGTTCTAGGGCCTGGGTACAGGTTTCCCAATTGCAACCTCCAACCAATAAGTCGTGGGTCTGACGATCTTGGTTATCTTGTAGGGCCCTTCCCAATTAGGAAAGAGTTTTCGCATGGTGGGATCTTTGGTGTTCAGGAACACCCTTCTTAGGACGAGGTCCCTAATCTGGAAATTGACAAGTTTTAAACCTTGGTTAAAACACTTAGCCATTCTCTGCTAATATGCTTCAGTCCTGATTCGAGCTTGCTCACGTCTCTCTTCAAGTAGATCCAGATTTTCTGCAAGTTGGTGATTGTTGGTCTCTTGGTCAAAGCAATCTATCCTAAGGGTCAACATACTAATTTCGATAGGAATGACTACCTCGGTACCATAGGCAAGCGAGAACAGTGTTTCTACAATCGAGGTTCTCCTAGTAATTCGGTAAGCCCAAAATACTCCAAGGAGTTCTTTGACCCATTTTCCTTTAGCCTCTTCCAACCTTTTCTTAATGGTGTCAAGAATAGTGCGGTTGATAACCTCGGCCTACCCATTAGCTTGGGGATGCCCTGGTGAGGAAAAGTGGTGGTTGATGTACAAGTCTTTACAAAACTTCCCGAACACCATCCCAACAAACTGCGTACCATTGTCTGAAACGATGACGCAGGTATACCGAGCCTGCAAACTATATTTTTTCACGTGAAGTTCTTTACTTCCACCTCTGTGATATGAGTTAGTGGTTCAACCTCTACCCATTTGGAAAAGTAGTCAATGGCAACTAGCAGGAATCTCCTGTTCTGAGGGGCTTTTGGCAGTGGCCCTACAATGTCTATCCCCCATTGAGCAAACGACCAAGGATTAGTGATAGGGATGAGCTCACGATGAGGTTGGTGCTGGTATGAAGCAAATCGTTGACATTTGTCACACCTCTTGACATATTCCTTAGCTTATCTTAACATGCCAAGCCAGTAGCAACCTCGAGTCAGGGCTCGGTGGGCTATGGTCCTTCCACCATTGTGGTTGCTACAGATCCCTTCATGTATCTCAGCTAGGACATAATGGGACTCCTTTAGAGATAAGCACCACAGAAGGGGTTGCGTGTAGGATCTTCGGTACAGCTTTCCATTTAGGATTAGATACCGAGCCGCCCTAATCTGAATCCTCCTGGCCTGATTTTTGTCCTCTAGAAGCAATCCTTCCCTTATATACTAGATGATGAGAGTCATCCAATTCTGAGTTTGTTCTAAAATTTGAAAGGACTGTATTTCCTCGATGCTCGGCCTTGATTGGTAAGAGATTTTCACCGTTGAATCCATTTCTGATTTGAGGTGGGAAACCATACTTGCTAAAGCATCAGCCTTAGAGTTTTGGTTTCTTTCAATCTTTTGAATGGTGAATTTGTGGAAAGACAACTTTAGTGATTCCACTAACTGTGAATATCTAATCATCTTGCTATCCTTGGTAGAAAATTCTCCCAAGACTTGGCTTACCACAAGTTGAGAGTCAGAGAATGCTTCAAGACTTAGAGCTTCGCATTCCAAGGTCAGCTTCATCCCAAGGATAAATGTTTCATATTCGGTTTCGTTATTAAAGGCTCTAAACCCCAAGCTAACTAATTTTTCAGTTATGATTCCATCGGGGGACTGGAGTACTATGCCCACTGATAAACCTCTATCTGTGGATGAACCATCAATGTAAAGTTGTCATACCGTGGTGTCCGTAGTGGCTTAAGCTTTAGAATGGAGTGCTGGAGTGAACTTTACTATAAAATCTGTTAATGTTTGCCCTTTGATAGAGGTCTGTGGTACATAAGATATATCAAATTCTCCCAACTCTACTAACCATTTGATCAGTCATCCTGAAACTTCAAGCCTTTGTAGGACTGATTTCAAAGGATAGGACGTAGGGATTATGATGGGATGGGCTTGAAAATAAAGTCTGAGCTTCCGGACGGATATCATCAAGGCTAAGGCTAGTTTCTCAATTTTGGAATATCTCATCTTGGTGTCCAGCAGCACTTTGCTAACGTAAAAGGCAGTCCTCTGAATCCCCTTGTCCTCCCTAACTAATGTAGAGCTGATGGCATTCTCCGACATGGCTTAGTATAGGAGTAGTTTTTCTCCTTATACTGGTTTTAAAAGGAGTTCGAAGGAAACTAAATATTTTTTAAGTTCCTGGAAAGCTTTTTCGCATTCAGGGGTCCATTTTAGGGCCTTACTCCCCCTTAAGGCTCTAAAGAACGGGAGGCACCAGTCTGTAGATTTAGAGATGAATCTATTCATACCTACTATCCTTCCGTTCAGGCCTTGGATATCCTTCTTGGTTTTAGACGACTCTAGTTCGATCAAAGCTTTTATCTGTTTGGGATCTGCCTCAATTCCCCTTTAAGAAACCAAAAAACCCAAGAATTTCCCTTTGGTGATCCCAAAGGTACACTTTAAGGGGTTCAGCTTCATCATATGTTGCCTCAAGATGTTAAATGTTTGGCTCAAGTGCTGGATGTGGTCACTTTTCTGAATACTTTTGACTAGTATGTCATCGATTTAGACCTTCATTGTGTCTTTGATTTAGGAGCAAAACATCTTGTTTACCATACGTTGGTACGTGGCTCCAACATTCTTCAAACCGAATGGCATCACTCTATAACAATAGAGACCTCGTTCAGATATGAAGGCAGTCTTCTCTTAGTTTGGAGGATACATCTAAATTTGGTTGTATCCAGATTAGGCATCCATGAAACTCATGAGCTCATGTCCTGCGGTTGTATCAACAAGTTGATCAATCCTGGGAATGGAAAAGTTGTCCTTAGGACAGGCTTTATTTAGGTCAGTGTAGTCAACGCAGACCCTCCACTTGTCATTCTTCTTTTTGGCAAGAACTATGTTGGCAAGCCACTCTAGATAAGAAACTTCCCTTATCATTCCAATGTTTAACAACCTCTAGACCTCTTCATTGATGATCATGTGATGTTCAGGGGCGAACATTCTCTTTTTTTGTCTCACCGGAGGATGGTCCGAGTCTGTCATTAGCTTATGAGTGATGAGGTTAGGATCTATTCCTTCCATATCTTTTATCTCCTAAGTGAATACCGACAGATTATTTTTCAGGAATTCAATAATTTCCTCCTGCTCGAAAGAAGACAGAGCTGAGCCAACCTGTAGATACCTTTCACCCCCTTTAGTGCTGACGAGTACTTTGAGGGGCTCCTCCATTGGTTTGGCCATGTTGTCCCTTCCCCTAGGGCTTAATGGCTCATCGATCTTAGAGGGGCACTCCTCTGTCTCATGAAGGTCAGAAAGTGGAGGACTTCCTCCCTCACGAGGGTACTGTGATTGCTATTTGGAGGCTTTTTCCTTCAATGCGAGAGAATGGCATTCCCAGGCGATTAGCTGACAACCCTTGATGAAGAAGACCTTGTCGTTCTAAACATGCTTCAAGCATTGATGGAGCGTTGAAGTGACTGCTCCCATCTGATGGAGCCAGGGCCTACTAATGATGACGTTATAAGGGAATTTAGAGTTCAGGACCATGTACTCATAGATTAGTGTCTTTTGTCCATCCCCCTCACCCATTGTGATTAGGAGGTCTATTTTACCCAAGGGGTTCTGAGGTTCCCATCGAACCCCACCATTACAGTGGTGGTAGCTCTGACGTCATTGAGGTTGAGCTTCATCTGTTTAAAGGCTTCATAGAACAGTACATTGGTGGAGCTCCCTGTATCCACAAGAACCTTTCTGATCTCAAAGTTGGTGATTTTGAGCAAGATGATAAAAGCATCGTTGTAGGGGTAATGAACCCCAGCAAGGTCCGATTCAGAAAACTGGATCTAAGGTCCCGACTACATCTTTTTTTCAATGGCTGAGATTTAGAGGACATGCGGTTCTGCCTTTGCCTCCCAAGCATACCTTTTCCTGGCTCAGTTAGACATTTTCGTCGCTGTATTATCAGCATGGAAGACAAAGATGACTTGATTGTTTAGGCGCTGTTGTTCTTTTCGAGCCTCCCTCTGCTCAAGCCTCTGTTCTTGCCTTCTTTGTGGTGGTTTGTCATCATAAGGGTTTTTCCTCCCGTCTTGCTGGATGAATTCTCTCAATCGTCCTTTTCTGATGAGGTGTTCTATCTCTTGCTTGATAGGTCTGCATTCGTCGATGGTGTGCCCATACTCCTTGTGGAAGTCACAGTACTTGTTTTGATTTCTGGTTTCCAGGTTGCTCTTTAGTGGCTCTGGCCACTTCAAGTCTTCACGGGTCTGGATCTGTTAGAGTATATGAGTGAGAGAGGCATTCAGAGGGGTGAAAGTTTCATACCTTCCAGAACTAGGATTGTTCTGGGTTCTAGATGCCGCTCTCTTATTGGGACTCCTGATCCTCTTCCTAGTTGCATTAGTGTCCCTCTTCTAAACTTGCTAATCCTTCTAAGCTTGTTCTTTTGCCTTTTGGAAAGACATTTTTGTATCCTCAAGGTTTATGTACTTTCGTGCTCATTCCATGAGTGCCGCCATATCGACGGGAGGAATCTTTGTCAAAGAATCTTGGAAGCGTCCAAGCACAAGGCCTGAAGTGAGGGCAGCCACTAGGAAACTTGGACTGTAATTGGTTATCTCCATGAGTGCCTTTTGGAATATGTTCTTTTGCCTTTTAGAAAGACATTTTTGTATCCTCAAGGTTTATGTACTTTCGTGCTCGTTCCATGAGTGCCACCATATCGACGGGAGGATTCTTTATCAAAGAATCTTGGAAGCGTCCAGGCACAAAGCCTGAAGTGAGGTCGGCCACTAGGAAACTTGGACTGCAATCGGTTATCTCCATGAGCTCAGTATTAAAACGAGCAATGTATTCCCAAAGTGATTGTAATACCCCGACCCGAATTGTAACTGAGCAACCCATGTAAACCCGAGCAGTTAAGGCTCTATGTTATGATATCGAATGAAATGGACAATTTTGAATATGAATAGTCTTGAATATACAGACGATGCCCGAGCAATACCCGAGCAGGCCATGAGCAAGCACCAAAATGCATGTATGCATATGTATACATAATGGGTATGTGTATATATATATATAATATAAATTAATATATATAGCCATTTATATATATATATGAATATTAGGTGTGTATATGTAGATATATATATATATATATAACCGTATGCATATATATATATATGTGTGTGTGTGTGTATCTAGGTGTTTGTATTACATGTATATATATATATATAAAGATATTTATAAATATATACATATACCACAAGTGCGGTACATGAGTGTTGTGTGTGAGAGAGTGTAGTGGCATAAAAAGTATATACATAATGTACAAAACATAATCAAAGCAACATTCAAGGATAGGGGTTACGAATTCAAAAGAGCAACAGAAAAAGGGGGGAAGAAGAAAAGAAAGAATGAGGAAGAGAGAGGGGGGGCAGTGACAGCTTCCTATATATATATGCACCATGTGTGCATTTTATCAACCAAAGGGAACTGAGGAGTTTGGAGATTCAGAAAGGAGAAACATAAAAGGGAGGAGGGAAATATTGCAAACAAAAGGTGAGTTCAGAAGCTCCTTTTTTTTCTGGGTTTTTATTTAAGTTGCATGAAGCTTGTCTATGATTGTATAACCTTAATCTAGGAAAGAAATGGTGAAGTTAGGAAGAAACTGAAAGTTAAATGGTTAAGAAATGAGGTAGAAACAGTGGATAATCGAAAAAATTAGAAATGTGATTTTGTGATTTTTTTTGTTTGGTTTTGAGGGCTCTAACTGTTACATGAATGTTTAAAAATGTGTTGGGGATAGTTTAGAATCAAAAATATGATCAAGAAGTGTAAAAAAAATTAAGTTTTAAAAATGAAAAATTGTATATTCTGGTCACCGTCGCCAGAGAGGGTGACCAGAGCCGCGTTAGAAAATCGCGAGGAAGAAGGGTACTGTTCGGGTTCTGGTTTGGGTTGGATCCAGGGCCGGGTCAAGACCCGCCTAGGCGTAGTAACGAGCAACCCTAAATTACGTCGTTAGGAGCATGAAATTGGTTTTAATGGGAACAGTTTAAGGAAGAAAATGGGAAGGGGGAAATGCGGCCGAAGGGTTTCGAACCCTGGCGCGTGCAGAGGGAAGCACCCAAGTCACGTGACAAAGTCACCGTGCCACTCAGGCACGTGTGGTCATATAGTGGAACAAATAATATATAATATTATTATAATGGATTAAATTAATTAATTATTAAGATAATTTTCGATGTCCAAAGAAAGTAAGTGAATAGTATTTTCTTTATGTTTTAGGAATTCTAAACCAATGGAAGAGTCTATTTCATAAGACGAGGTCCCGAAAAATAATGACTCATAGAAATGCTAAATGAACATAATAACCCTAATGATGCCCAAACCCAAGTTGAAATCCATGAAAGCCTAAACCGACTTTCTTCGACATTCCAAACTCAATAGTAGAGTCTATTTTAGCAAATAAAATACTTATAGCAATAAGATATAAAATTTGATGAATAACATTAAACTGAGACGTGTTTACTGATATATAGGGAAATCCAAAGGGAAGGAAAAGGTTATAGAATATTGAACTAGAATGCACTGATAAGGTAAGTAAACCCCAATCTCTTACATGTGGTTTCCAAGCCATGTTCATTCTATTACTGCCAAATTTGTACTCTTGTACATACCAAATGTTTATTGTTTCCATAATGTGATATTATTCTATCTTGTGGACGTTTATTGACTACTATATCATTGATCATTATATTGTATTATACCTTGAAAGGCCTATTGTTATGTTTTTACTGAATAAATGATATTCCATCTTTAGACACTCTTATAGAATCATGAATGATCACGATATATTATGAATGCCGGATTTGTGCTCAGTCACAATATCCATCTGATGCTTTCTAAGTTGACAGGACTTACGGGTCGAGTCCATTAAAGGACATATGGCAAAGATGTCATATTTATGCACTGAGTTATTATGGCATTTTATATGCACTTATTGAGGGGGTATGCCGGGCCCCAAAGACCATGAGTCTACCAAGCCCTGAACAGAGTAAATGCATCACTTATATTTGATTGATATGATTATGTTTATTAGATTCATAAGATGTTTTCATTCCCTATGAATAATCTTATGTTGAGAATTCACTCATTAATTACGATTAATTGTTATCAATTTATTGTGGCAATACATTCATTTTGACTAATTTTTATTGAGATTTCCATGTTTATGTTATACCCATTATTCATGATTGATTATTGTGACCTTTACTGTTAATTGGCCATTGTGGCATTTGATCCTTATTGGCTATCACAGCATCTTATCCTATGATTGGCTATCATGTTCACACTCATGTTATCTTGGATTCATATTCATTCTATGTTAACCCTAACTAGTGTCAGAGATGGGAATTTACTTACTAAGTTTCGTTAGCTCACCCTGACTTACTTATTTTTCAGGAAGGGAAGCTGTAAGACCGCTGTAGGAGTCCAAGAGCATAAAAGGACATTGTGAGGAATGTATTAGTTATAATGTAGTTCTCCCATGTATTCACCACCTAAAGGCGATGTTATGTTGGTTCCTATTTTGACATTGTAGAACCATATTATATATTTAAGACTTCCGCTGATTTACTATTTAAGTTTATATTATATATTGTTATCATTGATAAAAGGAAAGAAAAAGTAGGGACAACCACAAGGCCGGTCTCGCGATATGAGATCCGCATAGGGTGGGTTTCAGGTCATGACAGCTTAGTATCAGAGTGAAGCCTTAGGTTCTAGTGAGTCATGGGAGACAGAACTAAAGTATTAAGACTGTAAGTCTAAGAGTCAGTCGATAAATAATACTGACACTACTATGTTAGACTTTTATGTGAACACTGTCTGTTAAATTACATATACCTTGACTGATTATCTTTTACAGAAATGGTTAACACCAGGAATACGCCTGACGAGTGCGCAAAAGTGCACTCTAAATGCTCTATTATTTAATTAAAATGCTAGAAAGTGAATGAAAATATTGGGATATAATTGATATTATTTAATTTAACTTCTATTTACAGTGAGGGAAGCATTGGAGGTCAAAGAAGAGCTATGGAGTATATTGTGTAATTTTTGGCTTTTTGACAGATTCGACCATTGAGTTTCAATTGAGATTTGGATGGCATTAGAATTTCATAATGAGAAAGTGTTCTTAATAAAGTTTTTAGAGGACGTCTTGAGCTTTTCAGAAAGATATGGTTTGCAAAAATCGGAGTTCGTTTGGGCCTCCAAATATTATTTCGAAATCAGGCCCAGAAAGCTGCCGCGAACCTGTCCAACCAGCCAACTTCAAGGGGTTATAACTTGAGCTTCCGAAATCCAAATCAGGTGATATTTAAGCCTAAAATTATCTACTTATCCAGGACTACATCTTCTGTGAAGAGTCTAAGTCGAGATTCAGTTGTTATCTTAGAGAAAACGGAGCCTAAAAGTTAGCGTTGATGGCTGTGCGCGAGAAACAAAAGACAATGGAAAAAAATAATAAAAAGAAAAAAATAAACAAGGGGCTGGATTTGTGCGGCTGTTGGGCTTGGAAAGTGGCTTGGCAGTTTGATTGGGTGTTGATTTGTGGGTCCCAGCTGAAGAAAAGGCAAGCAATGAAAGTGTGGAGGCTGCGGCTGACAAGGAAGCCTGGGCTTCGTGAGGCGCTGACGTGCGCTTGCCCTGTGTGGACCATGCGCCTAAGGCGCAAATCAGGACGTGCTGAGCTGGCGTTTGGGGCTGTGAGCTTGACGGTTGAAATAGGAAAAGTTGCTGTGGGCCATGAGGCTTTAGGGTATTGCGTGGGAGTATTTAAAGACAGAAAAAAAATATTCAGCAGGGGAATTATATATACAGAAGCGACGGCAGCTTGGGGGAAGAGTGAGTTCAGCGACAAGAGCAGAGCTGCGGCTGCTGGCACAGAGAAGAAGTCGCAGATACTTCATGGCTCAGTGTTTCTTTGTGAGGTTTATGTTATCTATTTTGTACATGGGTAACTAAATTTTTAAGTGGGATTAGGGATGAACTTGCACACTATATGATTATTTTAATTTATTTTGATTCCTGTACATGGTTTTAATTTGTTAAATTCTTCGTTGATCATTCTAAATTTATTGTTGGATTTTATTGTCCGAATAATTAAAAGTTTTAGTCCGTTTATAGATTCAGTCATGCTTGTTCTATCGAATGGATTAATGTTTTGATTATTTTTGGAACAATTAAATATTTATATTGATTCAATTATTTGCTGCAGTATTGCTTGTCGGGTATATTGTCGTCATTGTATTTTATCAATGTGAATAATAATTTGAGTGATTTAAAGATGATGAATGATTTTTCGAAGGGTTATTTTCAGTCTAATTTTGGTTCATAATTTTTATATCTTCCGATTGAGATATTTGGAATTTAAATTCTCAATTGAGTTAACAGTGAATTAAAAATAATTAAAATACCAGTTATGTGCAAGGCATTCCCGAAACTCTACTGTTCGTTAAATTTGAATATTTTTATCCGTTATTCAGCTTGTTTAATTTTTAGTTGCATTCAAAATCACTTTCTATATTTTTATTTTTTCGTTAACCATCTAATACTTCTGTAGTTTCAGAAATTCTGTTTATTATTCTTTTAATTTAGTCTCCCTGTGGAATCGACACCCCAAAGCTACACTACAACTACCGCGTTATTCTTTGGGCGTAATCAAATTTTGGCGCCGTTGCCGGGGAGACTGTAGAAGAATCAGTAGATAGTTTTTCTTTTCAACAGTTTGTAAAGGCAGTAACTTCGTTCCCTTCTTTTTAGTTGCTTTATTATTATTATTTTTTTTTATTATTTTTTATTATTCTTATTTTTATTTCTAGTTATTTATTTATTCATTTTCTCTTATTTTCTTTTATTCTTTCTTTTTTTTACTTATTTATTTTATTATTGTCATCTTGCATGCATAATAGGTATAGGGACGCATTAGGCCGCTTTGCTTGTAGACCTGTGTTAGAGTCGGATTTAGAGTCTAATTTTTCTTGTTTTTCTAATTCTTTGTTTGATAATACTTCCAATTCTGAAAATATGAGTGAATATGAGGATCAACCCACTAGGACTCTTCAGGATTACCTTCACCCTACACGCACAGCTACACCATCATGCATCATGTTTCCACCCAATGCTCGTCCAATTGATGTCAAAACAGGGGTAATACAGTTACTCCCTACATTTCATGGTTTGAAAAATGAGAATCCATATGTGCACATTAGAGAGTTTGAGGAGGTAGTTGCGACTTTTCATAGTCAGAATGCAATACAAGACATTGTGAGACTTAAGTTCTTTCCTTTCTCTTTGAAGGATCGAGCTAAGAGTTGGCTATACTCACTGAGACCACGGTCAATTGGATCGTGGAATGAGATGACCCAGATTTTCTTCACTAAATACTTTCCCCAACACAAGACCAATGCTTTAAAAAGACAGATTTCTACCTTTGCACAAAAGGATAGTGAGACTTTATATCAGTCTTGGGAGAGGTTTAAGGAGTTATTGGGTATATGCCCTCACCATGGGTATGAGAGTTGGCGTGTAGTGAGCTATTTTTATGAGGGACTTACACCTAGAGAGCGCCAATTTGTAGAGATGATGTGTAATGGTGAGTTTTTACAGAAAGATTCTGATGAGGCCATAGAGTATCTTAATGAGCTTGCTGAAAAAGCTCACACTTGGACAGGACCTAGTGCTACTGAGAGCACAAATAGGTCACGACTTATAGGGAGCCAACAGAGTGGGGGAATTTACCATCTTAGGGAGGAGGATAACTTGAAAGTTAAGGTTGAGACACTCACTAGGGAGTTAGAGATGCTAAAGGCTAGAAACGTACAGCCAACACACTTGGCTAATCATGTAGAGCCTTTTAGACCATGTTTAGTGTGTGGCAGGGTAGATCACCTTGCCCAAGAGTGTCCCACATCAGCTGAGATGAGAGGGATGTATAAGGACCAATGTAATACCTTAGGTATGTACAAGAAGCCCTTCACACCCTACTCTGAGACTTACAATCCAGGGTGGCGAAATCACCCCAATTTTAGCTGGAAATCTGAGAACCAGCCACATGCACCACCACCTGCACAGCCTCTTAGATCATACCCTACACCATATCATGCACCAGATCATGCATCTTCATCTTCTAGGAATTCTTTAGAAGACACTTTGCATGCATTTATTGAAGCACAGGGTAAAACTAACCAAAAATTTGAATCTTTGATCATGCAGGTTGTTGAAGAAAATAAGGAGATAAAGAGCCAAGTGTCCAAATTGATGAGTTCTTTGAGTGTGAATGAGCGAGGCAGATTCCCTTCCCAAGCTCAGTCCACACCCCAAGGTCAACATATGGCGCATAAAAATTTGAAGGATGTGAACACCATTGTGACTCGAAGTGGTAAGTCCTTACACATCCCAACAATGGACAAATCAGAGGATGTGGAAAAAGAACAAGATAGTAGCAATGCTGAGCTGCCTAAGGAACCAGAGGTGATAAAGAGCTACGTTAAGGTACCATTCCCTCAGGCTTTAAAATCAACCAAGCACACTTTGGATCCTAACAATGAAATCTTAGAGAATCTCAGGCAGGTAAAAATCAATCTTCCTCTTTTGCATGTGATCAAACAAATTCCTACTTATGCAAAAGTTCTTAAGGATTTATGTACAGTTAAGAGGAAGCACCATGTGAAGAAGACAGCATTCCTGACAGAGCAAGTTAGTGCTCTAATTGAGCAGAGGATCCCCCCCAAGTACAAGGATCCTGGTTGTCCAACCATTGCATGCAGTATTGGAAATCATGAGTTTGGACGAGCTTTACTTGATTTAGGAGCAAGTGTGAATTTAATGCCTTATTCTATTTACTTGCAGTTGGGGTTAGGAGAGATCAAACCAACTTCTATGGTATTGCAATTGGCTGACCGTTCAGTCAGAGCACCAAGGGGTGTGGTAGAGGATGTTCTAATTCAAGTTGATAAATTTTATTATCCTGTTGATTTCATAATCCTTGACACTAGCTCTGTTGTTGATTCTACTTCAAAGATTCCTTTGATTTTAGGTAGGCCGTTCCTTGCCACTGCTAATGCTCTTATCAATTGCAAGAATGGGCTCATGAAGCTGTCTTTTGGGAACATGACCCTTGAGGTGAATATATTTCATGTTGTAAAACAGCCAAAAGAGGAGGATGAAAGCTGTCAGACGTGCATGGTTGACTCCCTTATGGATAAGGGAATTCCTGCAACTCATGATTCTGACCCCCCTGAGCATTTTCCTGTTAATACTGAGTTTGACTATATTTCTGCTCCATCTGATGTGGTTGATGTTTGTGCTATTTTTGACAGAACTCAGGATTATGGAGCACGAGGATGGAAACCAAAGTTTGAGGAGTTGCCTAACACAAGTAAAGAACAGATTCCGTCAAGTGTGGAAAAGCCAAAAGTTGAATTGAAACCTTTGCCTAAGGGTTCAAAATATGCCTTCCTTGATCCAGGTAATACGTTTCCTATTATTATGTCATCTGAATTGTCTAAGTCTCAAGGTGAGAAATTACCTCAGACCCTAAGTAAGCCTAGGTCAGCCCTAGGTTGGAGCATTGCTGATCGAGTTAGAATGAAAGCGTTGCATGATAACAATATTTTGAGAAAAACGTTTAAGTCTAATAATCGAGTTTTCTTATATGATTCTAGACTCCATAAGTACACAAGAAAACTCAGGTCTAGGTGGACAGGCCCCTTTATAGTAAAGAACATTTTTGAAAATGGGGCAGTAGAAATAGAGGATCCTAAGAACAGTCGGGTTCTTAAAGTAAATAGCCAGCGCCTTAAAGTTTTGTTTGATAGGCAAGTTCCAGAGGTGGAAGACATTCCACTTATGGACCCAGTTTATCACCCTTGATAGCGCCGTGCAGGTATTTTATTTTTATTTTTTTTATCTTATTTTATTTTGTTTTATTTTTGTTTTGTTTTATCTTTGTTCTTTTTCTTTTTGTTTGCTGCTATTTTTTTTTTTTGTTTTTATTTGCAGGTTAGTTTCATTTTGTCAAGTTTAGGATGCCATCTTTGGTGCTTAGCAAGCTTCCCACGACACATCAGGTGTATTCTCTCCTTTTTAGAACCCTCCATTCAATTTTGATTGCTTAAACATTGAGGACAATGTTTCATTTAAGTTGGGGGGTGGTGATTGCAAATTCATATTTTCATGTGTCAAAATTTTTAAAAATTTGCATCAGACGTGCATTTTTTTCACACGAGTACTCATTTTCATTCATAGCTATTTTAGTGAATTCTCCGAATCCACTATAATCATTCTACTGAGGCATTCACAGAACTTTAATGCACTTATCCAAACTTTGTGGTAAGATGGTGGTTTGACACATGTAGCTAGAGAACTCTTTTGCTTAAGTATTCATGTGATTTTTGGAAAGAATTGAGAGTCTTCAAATTCAGTTGTGATAAGCGTTCATTGATCTGTTGAATTGGGCACTTCTTTTGAGATTATCATTACATGGTTGGTGGTATGACAGTGGATATACTTGGGATATGACGAAGGTCAATTTAGGATTAACGTTTGAGCCTTTCAAGCTAACCTTTCTCATCATAAACCCTTAGTAGCCAAATTTGAACCAACAAACACATTTAGTTTTTTTTCATGTGCCCACATCATCCATACCTCTCCATATTGGAGCATAGCCTATACATTATTTATCCTACCCTTGTTGCTTCCAAGTGTGTACTAGGTGTGAAATTTTCATTACTTGTCTTTGTGTTGCATTGAAGAAAAAAAAAAAAAAAAAAAAAAGAGCAAAGCAAAAAAAGAAAAAAAGGGAAGAAAGTGCAAAAGTGTTCTGTTGGGTAAGCATTAAAGTCAATGAGCATCAAAGTTTATTCTTTCGAAAAAAAAAAAAGAGAAGGAAAAAAAAAGTTGAAAAAATTGGAAAAAGTTGAAAAAAAAAAAAAAAGAAGAAGAAGAAAGAGATGAAAGAAGAAGAAGGAGACGTTTTGTGATGCAGTGATTTGAAAAGTTGAAGAGTACATCAAGTGAAAAGTTTGGTTTGCTATGATTTTTCAAAAAATTCTCTTAGTATGTACTTGGAAGTTTTTGAATCTATTTTATCCTTTTCTTCACATAGCCCCTAACCCGAGCCACGTTACAACCCTTTGATGTTGATCATTCTGATCTTGAGTAAGCCTGTGAAAAGAGTGGTGGAAGTCTCATTTGTTAGTGCGCCTATCATAAGATCAATGTGTGCTTGTTGCTTGTTCATAGTTGCCTAATTCTTTATTGAGCGTATACACCCCTTGTCAACTCCATAGAGAGAACCCCTACATGAAACACTTTTATACCCGTGAGATATGGAGTTGAACTTTTGCTTGAGATGTTCTTGATGTTGCATGTGTCATGGTTTGTGGTTAGATGGATATGGTTTGGAGCGCACACACACACTCTGTGAATTGCTATAAGTGGATTGATTGTTACAGGGTTAATGAATTCCTAAAATTGCTTTGATTTGAGAATCTGAAAAATGTGATTAGATGCCTGCTGTGTGTGATTTCCTTGGTCTATTTTGCAAAAAGCATAAAAATTGCTAGGGACTAGCAATGAGCAAGTTGGGGGGTGTGATGAGTGCGCAAAAGTGCACTCTAAATGCTCTATTATTTAATTAAAAAGCAAGAAAGTGAATAGAAATATTGGGATATAATTGATATTATTTAATTTAACTTCTATTTATAGTGAGGGAAGCATTGTAGGTCAAAGAAGAGCTATGGAGTATATTGTGTAATTTTTGGCTTTTTGACATATTCAACCATTGAGTTTCAATTGAGATTTGGATGGCATTAGAATTTCATAATGAGAAAGTGTTCTTAATAAAGTTTTTAGAGGACGTCTTGAGCTTTTCAGAAAGATATGGTTTGCAAAAATCGGAGTTCATTTGGGCCTCCAAATATTATTTCGAAATCAGGCCCGGAAAGCTGTCGCGAACCTGTCTAACCAGCCAACTTCAAGGGGTTATAACTTGAGCTTCTGAAATCCAAATCAGGTGATATTTATGCCTAAGATTATCTACTCATCCAGGACTACAACTTCTGTGAAGAGTCTAAGTCGAGATTCAGTTGTTATCTTAGAGAAAACAGAGCCTAAAAGTTAGCATTGCTGGCTGTGCGCGAGAAACAAAAGACAATGGAAAAAAATAATAAAAAGAAAAAAATAAACAAGGGGCTGGATTTGTGCGGCTGTTGGGCTTGGAAAGTGGCTTGGCAGTTTGATTGGGTGTTGATTTGTGGTTCCCAGCTGAAGAAAAGCAAAAGAGATGAAAGAAAGAAAAGGCAAGCAATGAAAGTGTGGAGGCTGCGGCTGACAAGGAAGCCTGGGCTTCGTGAGGCGCTGACGTGCGCTTGCCCAGTGTGGACCATGCGCCTAAGGCGCAAATCAGGACGTGCTGAGCTGGCGTTTGGGGCTGTGAGCTTGACGGTTGAAATAGGAAAAGTTGCTGTGGGCCATGAGGCTTTAGGGTATTGCGTGGGAGTATTTAAAGACAGAAAAAAAATATTCAGCAGGGGAATTATATATATAGAAGCGACGGCAGCTTGGGGGAAGAGTGAGTTCGGCGACAAGAGCAAAGCTGCGGCTGCTGGCACAGAGAAGAAGTCGCAGATACTCCATGGCTCAGTGTTTCTTCGTGAGGTTTATGTTATTCATCTTGTACATGGGTAACTAAATTGCTAAGTGGGGTTAGGGATGAACTTGCACACTATATGGTTATTTTAATTTATTTTGATTCCTGTACATGATTTTAATTTGTTAAATTCTTCGTTGATCATTCTAAATTTATTGTTGGATTTTATTGTCCGAATAATTAAAGGTTTTAGTCCGTTTATAGATTCAGTCATGCTTTTTCTATCGAATGAATTAATGTTTTGATTATTTTTGGAACAATTAAATATTTATATTGATTCAATTCTCTGCTGCAGTATTGCTTGTCGGGTATATTGTCGTCATTGTATTTTATCAATGTGAATAATAATTTGAGTGATTTAAAGATGATGAATGATTTTTCGAAGGGTTATTTTCAGTCTAATTTTGGTTCATAATTTTTATATCTTCCGATTGAGATATTTGGAATTTAAATTCTCAATTGAGTTAACAGTGAATTAAAAATAATTAAAATACCAGTTATGTGCAAGGCATTCCCGAAACTCTACTGTTCGTTAAATTTGAATATTTTAATCCGTTATTCAGCTTGTTTAATTTTTAGTTGCATTCAAAATCACTTTCTATATTTTTATTTTTTCATTAATCGTCTAATACTTCTGTAGTTTCAGAAATTCTGTTTATTGTTCTTTTAATTTAGTCTCCCTGTAGAATCGACACCCCAAAGCTACACTACAACTACCGCGTTATTCTTTGGGCGTAATCAACGCCGATAGCCAGAAATCATCCGACTGAGACGGATCGTTTAAACCGATTAGAGCGCTTAATGAAAAGAGTTATCAAGGCTCTACCCAGAATCAGGCCCCAACGATTAACCACTTACAATAAAGTAGTAGCACCAACAAAGACCATAAAATGGGGTGGTAAGGAATTTGCTAAAAAGGGTCAATTATAACAATAGAGGCATAATTAAATGCTCCAACTCCCTGAAAGTCCACCAAGGATAATGTCTCAAAAACACCACCGGGAGATGATTAGGCTACTGTACCAATAGGTGTAAGTATTTTTCTAGTTCTTTACAACCTACCCACATATTGTTTAAATATTGACTCTACGTATTAATTTACAACTCCCGCATTTACTGCTAAGTTGAACTTAGAAACAGAGCCCCTAGGTTACACGTTAACTGTTTCAATATCATCGAGAGATTATTATTGATGAATACTATATATCAGGGAAAAGACTATATGTTGTGATGGAAATCAATGATTCTTAAACAACTGAGATGATTAAGTAAATAGTGACCTTTAAGGAATAGTAGTATGTTTAAAGATAAACGACGTGGATTCTTGAAGAATGACACTGAAAATACTAGAAGAGATTTTGATAAATGTTATAGATAAATACATGAGGCTTGAATGAGAGATAGTCTGAAGGAAACTTAATGGATAATTACAAGAGGAGTTGATACTCTAAACAAATTAATAATGCACCAAAAATATGAAAATTCTTGAATAAGTCATAAGTAGACCCTGATAGGGTAAAGATGAATAGAGTCTTGAAGACAATTACTAAATAAGGGAGATTGTCAGAATTGACCTTATGAAATGTGATGATTTTGAAAAGAGGCTGACATATGATGAATAAATATTAGGAAGAAATTCAATAAATCTTGTGATCGAAGATGATGTGTGACCTGATTTTAGTCAATACTCTATCAAGTTAGATGAAGGTAAATGATAAATGATTCTGAATAACTGTTAGAGATCAATGTGATCTAAATGATCGTTAGACTGAACTGGTAGTAAATCACTTAGAAAAACCACGAAATTGAGATGACATATGATTTTTGAGGTACTACGAGGAAATCATTATTCATGAATGATATACATAGAACATATGAGGTACAGATCATAAGTACATAGTTATTAAGCGATTAGATACCCTTAAAGAAACTAAGAATCCAATGATTTAAATAGTTAAATGATCAGTGACTTTTGAAGAACGATAGCTTGTTCAAATACTAAAGTTAATAGTTTTTGGGAAAGACTATTCTATGACTGACTTTGATGTTTCTTGGACGATTGAGATGATCAAATGAATAGTGACTTTTGGGAGAAAGTAGTATGCTTAAGGGCAAAGGTTAAGGATTCTTGGGAAGAATAGTACTAGTGTCGAGGTTGATGACTCTTAAGTCATTAAACTGTGAATTGATCAATAAATTAGGGGAAACCATCATTTGAACAAGGGCAACAGTTAATGCTCTTAATGATTAAGGAGAAAAAATAATTAAGAAGGAAAAGATTAGAGTTTCACCTACCTGAAGCTTATACACAGCTTCTTTCCTCTCTTGTCATTTTTCTCTCAATTTTTTTTCTGTTACGAATCTTGCCTTGGATTCACTGCATGAGTTCGGTTGCGAGATTTGCAACGTCACTCATTTCAATTTCTTTTTGTCTATTGGACTTTATCTGACTATGACAATTATCGTGTTCCCTTTAATACTTTCAGCGTCATATTTCCTTTTATTTTCATGAACATCTTTTGGTTCGTGCCAAGACAATTTACTTGTATTCTTTTTGCATTACAATATTTATCCCATACATGGGTAACCTTAGATTTATTCAAAATTTTCATTTGTGATTCTCAATCACGTGTCAATTTCTTGAAGATTTATCAATTCTCTTTTCATTCATTTTGTATTATTTCATTATTTTTGTACTACTCATTGGTGTATCTGTCTTTGTTTTCAAATTCACATGCATGTTGAGGAAATCAGTTCCTCCATTTTTTTTATTTTTTTTTGGACTGGTACGAAGCCCGTTTACAATTGAGCTTTTCACAAATTTCTCATTCCTTCATGGACAAAAGTATAATACATATACTTAGTTCAGTTTCTTCTTTAGGTCTTGCTCGTCATCATATTCAGTTTTTCATCAGATGTTACATTTCTCTTCCCAATCGTTATTCAACTTTTACAAATTTGTTCTTTCAAAGAACTTATTCAACGGTATAAGGAGTTCCTTGCACATTCTGTGATTTCATATCATATTTTAGGATTGTTCACATCAATTAGCCATCCCATCATTTTATTGTTACATTTGACATTCAAAGTTTATCAAGATTATGTCAATTTTTTCCCACCATGGAAATTCTCAACTTCCTTAGCTTCACAGGTTTCGTTATTCTTACTTTATACCTCAATCTTAATTGTTCTTGTAGTATCTCAAAGAATTATGTATCACTTTAGCACAATCGTTGTCCTCACCAGTTTTTCTAGACATTATGCCACAATTTCCGTCTCTTTAATTGTCAGATTACGTTAATCCCCAAAAGTCATTCAGAGTCATCAATCATTTATCTTTTGAAATAAATTCAGCTAACACAATAAAGTATTGCCCACAATTGGGTCATATTGTCACCTAGATCAACAAGATCCATTGAATTTTTTCCAATGATCATCCATCACGTGTCAATCTCCTTTTAGAACCATCACATTTCATAATGTTCACTTGATAGTCTCATTCAATCAGTATTTGCCTCCCAATGATACATTTGTCTTTACCCTATATGACTCACTCAAGAATCCTCATATTTTTAATATGTCATCAATCCATTTGGAGTCTCAAACTCCTCACGTTACTATTCATTAAGTCTTCCCCAAACCATCTCTCATATAGATTTGTTGTTAAATCCACCGAATTTTCAAGATTTCACAATCCTAACTGTATGTCACCTTATATCTTCCAAAACTTAGTAAAACCTAAAGTACTTGAATGAGAAGGCCAAAATACTCTAAACGATGGAAGTGGTGTAGTCTAGTTACACTATTGACTTCCTATGACCACTACCAAAGAAACGGATAGAAAAGAAAACATCAAGGTACTAGATACCTTTACCTGGCACATGATACGCCATACGACACCAACGGAAGTTAGGAGACCATGAACAGTAAGGTAATCATGATATAGTACTAAATGAGATAACGACTAGACATTAAACTAGTCAAGATACTGGTAACAAGGGAAAATAGTCAGGTAACTTAAAAGATGACTCGGGGTGAGTAATGAAAGTAATAGACCCCTAGCCATAAATCTGAGAACTAAAGAAATACGCATGGGAATGTTAATACAAAAATTTGGAAATAATGAGTTTAAAAGTCTTAAGGAAGTTAAAAGGTCAAACCCTTCACTTTCAAATTCATTATTGAATTAAAACAAAGAGGAATACAAAAGAACTGTGAACCCTGTATAAAGAAATTTTTTTGCTTGAGAATACAGTATCTGAATGCTAGAGATAAGTCCCAGAGACAGATTAAAAAGTGAATTATAATGATGAAATTGGCATGAGGAGATAATAGAGCTTCCTAGATATGCACATCCAAGTTTTAAGGACAAAACTCATTTTAAGGGGGGTAGAATGTAATACCCTGACCCGAATTGTAACCAAACGACCCATGTAAACCCAAGTTGTTAAGGCTCTATGTTATGATATCAAATAACATTGACAGTTTTGAATATAAATAGTCTTGAATGTACAAACGATGCCCGGGCAATACCCGAGCAAGCCATGAGCAAGCACTGAAATACGTGTACGTATATGTATACATAATGGGTATGTGTATATACACTACAACAAAATGCACTATTAGCGACGCACTCGTGCGTCGCTAATAGTGCAATTGTGCGTTGCAAAAGACATTTTGCGATGCACAAACGTGCGTCCCTAAGGCGTCACAAATAGTGTCGTCGCTAATACTATTAGCGACAAACGGAGCCTTTGGTGTCGCTAAAAGTTCCTATTAGCGACGCTCAACACGCGTCGCTAATAATTGGGTACGGGCGTCACAAATAATACACAAGGGCGCAGTGGGCGTCGCTAAAAGTCAGTATTAGCGACGCCCACTGTGCGTTGCTAATACTATTTTTTAAATTGAATTCTGACTTTAGCGACACTCTGGTGTGCGTCGCTAAAAGTGTTTTTTTTTTTTTTTAGAAACCATATCTACTTGTTTTATTGTTGTTTTGTTCTCTGTGTAAACCTGTATCAATCATCCATCTTGATATACAATAAAATCAAGCATTCTGAAATGAATATATTAAAAAAGAAAAATACATTCATATATATATATATATTAAACTAATTATGTACAATTGTAAAAGTAATTCATCATCAATAATAGAAAAATTAAAAATTGTCTCCAAAATGTTACTACAGATGTCCATGAAAAAAAAAAATAAAATAACAAGTTCCGATGCAAAACATAAAGATGGCGCGGCAATAATCCCCGATCAATCTGAAATAAAGATCAAATGACATATATTAGAACAATTATTAAATATATATGAACATAGAATGTGAATATATATATTTTTTTTTTGCATACATAAATAGTAAGAACGACATAAAGTAGAATAAGTCTATTTTATCATTTGTGAGGTGTCTCATGCAGTTTCGCTGTAGTTAAGCGGATATCTGGCATTTCGGTTGTCAAAACCCAAAATGGGCCTTTTTGAAGCTAAACTAGCATAAGTTTCAAACCGAGCATCCGAACCGAGTGCCGTAAGTTTGTGCAAGTCTATTTTATCATTTTGAGGTGTGTGATGTTTCGTATAGTTAAGCGGATATCCAGCATTTTGGTCTGTCAAAACCCCAAAATGGGCCTTTTTGGAGCTACACTTGCATAAGTTTCAAACCGGGCATTCGAACCGAGTGCCGTAAGTTGTGCAAGTCTATTTTATCATTTTGTGAGGTGTGTGATGTGTTTCGGTGTAGTTAGGCCGATATCCGGCATTTTGGCCTGTCAAACCCCCAAAATAGGCCTTTTTGAGCTGAAACTTGCACAAGTTTCAAACCGGGCATCCGAACAGTGTCGTAAGTTGT